>PVKE010015493.1:0-13226 GCA_004027555.1 Craseonycteris thonglongyai
CCTGCTTCCTGCTCTAGTCACAAGCATTATGCTCTGTTGGCTCCTAGTTCCAGCCACTAGACCCATGCACTGGCATCCAGATCCTTACTCTAGTCACCCATGCCAATCTCTGGTGCTGCTGGTGCCTCATTCTGGACTCCTGCACTGTGCTATGGCCGCCCTCGACATACCATGGCTGCTCCCCACATGCTCCTACCACAGCCTCTAACTACAGCCAGTTGAGCCTGCTTCTGCCATCCAACTCTTGTTCTGGCTGCCCATGCCTCTGCCTTTGACCCATTCTAGGCCTCCAACCTACCCAGAGTCATTCTGCACTGCGACCTACACTCCCACACTCACACTTCAGTCAGACTCTCCTCTGCTGGTCTCTGGGTCAGCCTGTGGGCTGGTCACCAGGTAGGTCTCCAGGTCGCATTCCACAGCATGTCTCCGCATAGCACCCTTTCTTTCTCTCTCACTCACCTCCCTTTCTCCAGCTTTAGGTATTTTCTTGTGATTAGTGGTTTCCTTAGGCTCAACTGTAACTGTTGCTTAGGGATTTTCTGGTTGAATTTTAGTTATTTAATATGTTTTTCTTTCCAGGAGAGGTTTCAAGAGCTTTTCTCATGCTGCAATCTTGATGACGTCTCTGTTTTTAATTTTAATGAAGTTTATTTTATGAATTTTTCCTTTTATGAATCATGCTTTCAATGTCTAGGATTTTTTGGGTTTTTTTGTTTTGTTTAGTTTACTTGTTTTTGTTTTGACAGAGAGACAGACAGAAAGAAGGGGGCGGGCCCAGAGCAGTCTCCATAGTTGACAGCATTAGTTTTCCATATAGTTTCACTCCACAGGTGGACGCGGGGCTGTGCAGGGCAGGAACTGGGCCGGTAGCCTCCCACATTAGCCCCAGCAATAACTGAATTGGGGGCACACCCCAGTTCAGAATATGGGTTCATCTGGGCTGGTGCCGGGATTCAATCCTCAGTCTTCGGGACTGCAAAGCAAGCGCTTAACCTGCTGAGCCATCCCAGCTTCCCCTCAATGTCCAGTTTTAAGAATTCTTCACCTAGCCCTAGATGTCAAAGAGTTTCTCACATTTTTTTCCTAATTTGTGTAGTTTTACATTTTACATTTAAGTTTGTGATCTATTTTGAATTAATTTTATATAAAGTATAAGATTTAGATTAAGGTGCATACTTTTCTTTCTATAGATATCCACTTACTCTAGCACCACTTGTTGAAATGTTTATGCTTCCTATTTAACATGTATGTGCACTTTTGTCATAAATCAGTTGGTTTCCACTGATCTATGTATCTATGTCTGTGCCATTACCACCCTGTCTTCATTATTATAGATATATAGTGAGCCCTCATATTAGGTTGACTGCTACTTTCTAGATAATTCTTTAAAAAAGATGATGATAGGTAGGTAGATAATACATAGGTAGCTATATAGATAGACAGATAGATAGATAGATAGATAGATATCCTTAATTAGGAAAATATACAATTCTCAACTTCTTTGCACCTAATAACATATTTTCAAGTAATACATAGAGGTGAAAATGACATATACCTTATATAAAAAAGAGAATTTCAAAATTTTATTATCAAAGTATATAATTTAATGTACCTCTCTCATTATTCAGTACATTAAACAGAAAAAAAAAAAAGATTTGAATAACAGAAATACTATTCTTGATCCAAAGGTCACAAACAGACAATGCATTTAACAAATGAAGAATATACTTCTCAAGTACACTTAGTACTTTATAAACATTGACTACCTAGTACTCCATAGAGTAAGTTTCAACAAAATTCAAAATGACATTCCTATGTTATAGAATGGTTTATATTATATATTAATGAAAAGACCTCTAAAATGCTCTTTGTACTTAAAAATTTAAAAACACATTTCTTATTTTCTAAATTAATTAAGATGTAATAAAATGAAATTGTGTCAATTTAAGGTATGCAATGTGATAATTTCATATACATATATACTGTGAAATCATTAACACAATACAGTTAATTAATATATCCATCAACTCACATAATTACTTTTTTATATTTGTTAGGTGAGAACATTTTTTACTCTCTTAGCAACTTTAAGTATACAATGCAATACTATCAGCTACAGTCATCATGCTATACATTAGATCTCCAGAAGTTATTCATCTCATAACTGGAAATTGTGCCTTTTGACCAACATCTCTCTATTTCCCCCTTCTCCATCCTCTAACAACCACTCTCCTACTCTGTTTTTATGAGTTCAAATTTTTTATATTCTACAAATAAGTAATATAATACAGTATTCTTTTCTCTGTCTGACTTATTATATTTAACATAATAACTTCAGTGTTCATACATTTTGTTGCAATGACAGGATTTCATACTTTTGTATGGCTAATATATCACTATATACATATATATTCTTTATCCATTTATCCATCAATAGATACTTAGGTTGTTTCCATGTCTTGAATCAAGCCACAACAAACATGGGAGTGCATATTTTTCTTCAAGGTTGTGATTTAATTGTTTTGGATCTATACTTCGAAATGGGAGTTCTGGATCATGTAATAGTTCTATTTTCAATATTTTGAGGAGTCTCCATACTGTTTCCATAATAGCTGTACCAACTTACTTTTTCACAAACAGTACACAAGGATTTACTTTTTTTCTTGTCTTCACCAATACTATACATAGTAGCTGTACCAACTTACTTTTTCACGAACAGTGCACAAGGATTTACTTTTTTTCCTGTCTTCACCAATACTATACATCTCTTGTCTTTTTTATAATAGCTACTATAAAAGGTATGAAGTAATATATTCTTATGGTTATGATTTGCATGTCCCTGATGATTACTGATGTTGAGCACCTTTTTGTGTATCTGTTAGCCATTTGTATGTCTTCTTTAGAAAAATACTATTGGCCTATTTTAATTAGATTATTTAGTTTTTTGTTATTGTTGCACTTAAGTATATGAGTTTCTTATATATTTTATATATAACCCCTTTTCAGGTAATGGGGCTAAACCCACCAAAACCATTATAAATGATCTGCAAATGTTTTCTGTTGTTCCATGGATTGCCTTTGTGTTATATTGATTTTGGTGGGGTTTTTGTTTTGTTTTGTTTTTATTTTGCTCATTGTTGTTGTTGTTGTTGGTGTTGTTGTTTTGCTGGGCAGAAGCTTTTTAGTTTGGTGTAGTACCATTTGTATATTTTTTATTTGGTTTATTTTTGCTCTTGCTTTTGGTGTCATATACAGAAAATCATTCCAACATCAATGTTAAGGGACTTTTCCAATATGCTTTTCTAGGAGTTTTATGATTTCGGGTCTTACATTTAAGACTTTAATCTATTTCAAGTTAATTTTTATGAGTGGTGTAAGATAGGGGTCCAATGTTTTTTTTTCTGAATGTGAATATCTAGTTTTCCCAATATCATTCATTGAAGACACTGTTCTTTCTTTATTGAGTATTCTTGACTCCCTTATCAAATATTATGAGGTAGTTGACAATAAATGCATGAATTAATTTTGGACTCTTTATTCTATTCCATGTGTGTCTATGTCTGTTTCTATGCCAGTACCATACTGTGTTGACACTTTAGTTTTCTAATCTAGTTTGAAATTGGGAGGTGTAATCACTCCAGCTTTGTTCTTAATGTCTTTTTCCTCTGGTTTGCTTTGGCTATTTGGGGTCTTTTCTGGTTTCATATGAATTTTAGGATTGTTTTTTGTTTGTTTTTTCTATTTTTTGTAACAATGTTATTGGTATTTTTAGAGAGATTACATTCAATCTATAGCTAGCTTTAGGTAACAGACATTTTAACTATATTAATTTCTTCAATCCACAAACATGGGATCTCTTTTCATTTATATGTGTCATATTCAATATCTTTGAATAGCTTATAGCTTTCAATATACAGGTTTTTTACTTCTATAGTTAAATTTATTCCCTAGTATTTTTTGTTGTTTTTAATGCTGTTTTTGATGATATATTTAGTATTTTCTATATATCAATTATTTAGTCTGCAAATAAAGACAAATTTTCTTTTTTCTTTCTGATTTAAAGGCCTTTTATTTATTTATTTATTTTTCTTGCTAAATTGCTCTAACTAGAACTTCTAGTGCTATGTTAAATAAAATAGTAAGAGTGTACACCCTTGTTTTGTTCCTGATCTTAGAGGAAGAAAACTCAACCTTCTCTGTAGAATATAATGTTAGCTGTGGGCTTGTCAAATATAACTTTTATTATTTTGAAGTACATTCCTTCTATACCCAATTTTATATGAATTTTTATTATAAAAGGATGTTGAGTTTTGTCAAATTTTTTTGTGCATCTATGGAGGTGATCATAGAATTTTTACCTTTCATTCTGTTCATGTGATGTATCACATTTATTGATTTACATATGTTGAAACATCCTTGCATCCCCAAAATAAATCCCACTTGATCATGATGTAAAATCCTTTTAATATGCTATTGAATTCATTTTGCTAGTATTTTGTTGATGATATTTTTCATCTACCTTTATCAGGTATGGCCTGTAAACTTCTTTTGTTGTAGTTTCTTACCTGATATTGGTATCAGGGTAATGCTAGTGTTATAAGTTTGGGAGTGTTCTGTACTCTTCAAATTTTTTGGAAAAGTCAAAGTATTGGCATTATTCTTCTTTAAATTATATCAGGAATTCACCAAGGAAGCTATCTGATTCTGAGCTTTTCTTTCTTGGAAGGTTTTTGATTACTCATTCAATTTTCTTACTCACTATTCATTTTTCCAAATCTATTTTTTTATTACTCAGTCTTTATAGGTTCTTTGTTTCTATAATTATCTTATTTCCTCTAGATTATTCAATTTGTTGGTACATAATTGTTCATAGTAGTCTCTACTGAGCCTTTGTATTTCTGTGGTTTCAGTTGTAATATCTTTTTCAATTCTGATTTTGAGTATTCTTTTTTTCTTAGTCTAGTTAAAGGTTTGTCCATTTTATCTGTCTTTTCATAAAAATTGCTCAAAGTTTTCTTAGTTTTTAAATTATTTTGCTGGTCTCTGTTTCATGTATTTCTGATTGGATCTTTGTTATTTCTTTCCTTCTGCTAACTTTGGGCTTAGTTTGTTGTTCTTCCTTTCTTTCCTTGGGGTATAAGTTAGGTTGTTTGTATGAGATTTTTTTCTTAATGTACACATTTATTCATATAAGTTTTTCTATTGATACTACTTATGCTCTATCTAGTAAGTTTTGGTATGTTGTGTTTCTATGTTTAATTGTTTCAAGATACTATTTCCCTTTCCCTATGGATTTCTACTTTTTTTAAATTATTTGAGAGAAGGTGAGAGAGAGCGAAGGGGTGAGGTCCCAGAGCAGTCTCCATAGTTGTACATCATTAGTTGTGACATAGTTTCATTCCATACAGTTGGGTGTATGGGGCTGTGCAGGGTGGGAATTGAACCAAGGACCACGGGCATGGGAGGCAAGAACCTTCATTCACCATGGAGCCATCCTGGTGGTTACCAGTTGTGCAGCAGTTCAGCATATGGGTTTGCACGGACTGGAGATGGGATTCAATCCCAGCATCCCCTAGAGTTCTTATATAATTTATTGGTTTTTCAGGAATGGGTTGTTCAATTTTCATATATTTGTGACTTTTTTAATTTCCCTCCTTTTAATGATTTGTAGTTTTATAGTGTAGTGGTATGGATACCTGGTATTTTAGTATTTTTACATTATCTAAAACTTATTTTTGTGACATAATATAGGATCTATTCAGAAGAATGTTCCATATGCACTTAAGAAGAATGTGTCTTTACCCTCAGGTAACCACTAAACTATTAACTGTGTCCCTGAGTTTTTGTTTTGTTGTTACTTTCAGTTTTATATTTCACCTATAAGTGAAGTAATATGCTTCTTGATTTTTTTTAGTTTGACTTATTTCCTTAATATGATGGTTTTAAGGTCCATCCATGTTGTCACAAATGGCTATATTTCATCTTTTCTTATTGTTAAGTGTATTCTCAGAGATACTGGGATAGCTCAGCATGTTGAGCACTTGCCTTGCAACTGTGAGGTCCAGAGATTGAATCCTGCCCCAGCCTATGCAAATCCATATGCTGAATAGCGGTGCAGCTAGTAACTGCCAGGATGTTGGCAAAGGTTCTGACCTCCCATGCAGGACAATCTCAGTTCAATTATTGCCCTGTGCGGCCACATTCACCTGTGTGTAATGTCACAGTTAAAGAGGTACAACTATGGAGCCTGCTTTGAACCCTCCTCTCTCTCTCACTTTCTCTGTCTGTCTGTCTGTCTGTCTCTCTCTCTCACTTTCTCTCAAACAATAGAATAAATCTTAAAAAAGAAGAATGTGTAGTCTGCCATTGTTGAAGTAAATATTCTGTATGTTTCCAAGTCCATTTGTTCTAAAGTATAGTTCAAGTCCAATGTCTCCTTATTGTTTTTCTGTCTGAATGATCTATCCACTGTTAATAGTGGAATATTGAAATTCTCTAATATTATTGAATCATTTGTTTCTCCCTTCAGACCTGTATTTGCTTAATACATTTATATTTTATGATGGTGGGAGCATGTATGTTTACAATTATTATATTTTTTTATTAATCTACTTTATTATTTTACATTGATCTTCTTTGTCTCGTTAAGATTTTTTACTTAAAGTCTATTTTGTTTGATGTAAGTACAGCTACTTCTTTTTCTTTTCTTTTTTCACTTTTTTTTATAATTTTTAAAATAAATTTTAAAATAAAATTTTTATTTTTGTAGGCCATGTCCCTGTTTAGTTTTGGTATATAGATTCTTACTTATTTTGTAAGCTGTCTTTCCAAGTACAATATGTAGTGTTTAGAGCCCTTGCAGTGCTGTTTTGGGCAGCTTAGTTCTTCTTACTTGGGAGTTCCTGATAAATCCCTGCTGGTACCACCAGCAAAGTGTGAAAGGCTCTATCCTGAATTTCCCATCACTAGTGAGGTTGTGGGATTCTGAGTCTATGAGGTAGAAATTTTTCTCTCTTGCATATGTTCTCTGTCCACCCAGTACTGGCAGGAGAAGGATTACCTGCTAAGATCCATGGATGCCACCACTGCAGGTGTATCAGGCCACCCCTCCTGATAGAGGATATGTTGACCTTTCTGGGTTCTACTGATGTCACTACTGTAGGTAGACAGGGTAACCATTATGACTGGTTGTGGATAGGGGGACAAGGCTGCCCCCAGGTCCCTGATAAGGATTCCCTTTTCCTGATCCTTAGGCCAGAAAGAGGAGACTTTCTTATTTGTTTTCTTGCTTATTTGTTTATGTAAGACTGTTGGCATTCTAGGCTAATGGCCTCCCTGGCATGCATGCAGTCTAGGATGTATAAAAGGTAAAAAGAAAAGACTGGGAGCTCATAGTGGTGTCATTCTTTAAATCATGTGGTCCCAAGCCAATATATTCTGTTCTTTCCACCTTTTCAGTATTTATGTTTGGATTTTCTATTGAATTATTTATTTACAAAGGTATTGAGAGGAGAAGAACAGAGGGAAAAAGATAAGTCTATACCATCTTATCTAGGACCACATGTCTAAAAATGACTTTTAATACTAAATGATAATATTTAAAGCTTGAGTATTTTTCCATACATTCTCTCTGTTCAATCTACCACCACTCTGTAAAGTAGGTAGAAAATTTTTTAGATAATAATGCTATAGTCCAAGATATTAAGGGCCTGGTCCAACAAGTGTGAATAGAAAATGAGACTTGACTCCAGGGCACATGAGTTTAAGAAGGCATTGTGTAACACCACAAGGTGCTTTAGCTAGAGACATTCAGAATTAAAAGTGCTAAAGACAACTGGTTAAAATATTTTTTACTTTAAATTTTTATATTTGAGGGGAAGCCGGGATGTCTCAGTGAGTTAAGCTCTCGCTATGCAGCCCTGGGGACTGAGGATCAAATCCCTGTCCCGGCCCATGTGGACCCATGTGCTGAACTGGGAAGTGCCCCCAGTTTGGTTCTCACTGGGGTGAGACTCTGGCCCAGTTCCTGCTCTGTATAGCCCCATGCCTAGCTGTGGAATGAAACTATGTGGAAAAACCAATGATGTGCAACTATGGAGACTGCTCTGGGCCCTCCCCCTTCTCTGTCTCTGTATCTCTCTCTGTCAAAAACAATAAAAAATCTTTTAAAAAAATTTTTATATTTGAAATAAATTTTTAAAAAGTTTTTTGTATACAATATTTTCTCCACTGTCATATCTATAAATAGACCAATCAGTATAAATTTATGATAAAAAGAATTTAGGAAAAACTGGGATGGCCCCGCTGGTTAAGTGCTTGCTTTGCAGTCCAAGGGGCCCATGTGGACCCAGATGCTGAACTGAGGTATGTTTCCCATGTGGAAAGCCCCTAGTTAGGTTCACATTGGGGCAAACGTTGCACTTCCCATGCGGGAGGCCCCTGGCCTGGTGTCTGCCCCATGTGGTCCTTGCTCACCTGTGTGGAGTGAAACCATGTACAAAACTGATGATGTGCAACTATGGAGACTGCTCTGAGCCCTCCCCCTTCTCTCTGTCTCTCTCTCTCTGTCTCTGTCAAAAACAATAAAAATATTTTTTAAGAAGAATTTTAATGTCATGTGATTTATGTTCTTAAATTAACAGTGAATTTAACTCTCTGAAAGATATTTTAAAACATATGTTGATTTATATTCTGTGTTCTTAACTTTAGAAAAACAAATACTCCTCTATTGTTTTTTATGCCTTTATAATTTCTAAAAATGTTCACTACAGTTCACATAATATTGGAACAATTTCTCTAAGAGCTAAATGGGAGTCTCTGTCAATCATACTGTGAGTCACAGCATTATGTATCCCTCAGTGGTTAGATCTGTTCATCAATGCAAAAAGCAAAGCTGAAAGGTGAAGCACTGATCTGAATATTACAGGCAAATTATTTCAGAAGTGGAAGAAACAGATCCAGGTCATCAACCCTAAGCCAAGTAATTGAAAATTAACTATGGCTTATATATATTTTAAAGGAGGCTTAATTTTTATTGCTGAGATGAGATGACCTGATTTTCCTCTTGGTACATGTAATTTTAGGTTTTCTAAATACTATGCATCACAAAACAGTGCTTTCAAAGCTGATGACTATTAAAAAGACTTTTTTTTTTTTTTGCTATAATTCAATGTATGATCGTGGCCCAACCACCAGGCATCTCAAAATATCTTGCATATATGAGAGCTGTCCAGAAAGTATCCAGCCATGTACTATGAAAAATATAGTAATTTATTGTTGGATTTTTTTTTCCAAAACAGCTCTCATAAAGTCAATGAGGCCACTCACACAGCTTTAGTTAATGGCCTATCCATGTTACTATGAAAAACTCACGTTTTCCAGAGACTATATTTTCAAGAGCTCAAGATTTTATTTGCCTTTTGTGGAAACACCTGGAGCTTAAAAAATTGCCTTCAGACAAATAAGGGCAAACATTACTTGTTTTGATAACAAAACCATGTAAGGAATCCAAAGGCACCACTTTAAATCAGCAATACAAAATCATTAATTGATTGATTGTAATTGTTCTTAAACTCCTTGCTAATAATGATAAATCATGGATATTATATTATTTTTACTTTTTTGACTAAAAACTAAATCTTGACATGTCATATTGACTTCTCAAAATTTTTCTTTAAAAAATGTGTGATCTCTTTGTTTCTACACTCTTTTCAACTTATTTTAGCTTATATCTTTTTCGTTTGCCTTTATACTTTTCTACTTGACCCCAATTTTTCCTTTGGGGCCGTTCTACTCATTTTTCAGTATTTCAACACCACACACACAAAAAAGGCTTTTTTCTTCTTATTTTGTACTCAATTCTTATTTAAGTTACTTTACTAATTTTAGGATAGGTTATCTACCTGCAAACAAAACAAGTTGGATAGGTTATCTACCTGCAAATAAAGCAACTTGATCTACTTGTCCATATGAGAAAAATATATTGCTAATAGAATTGAGCTATGGACCTTGAAAAATGCAAATAAATGCAACACCTAAACCCATTATTCAAAGACCATTATTGTGGAGAAAATGACATACTAAAACTCTCCAAAATAATGAGAAAGTTTAATAATGGTGTGAGGAACATTCATCACACAAGACAAAAGTAGAAAACAACGGTTGTGAACAGGAGTATTCAGAGAAGGCTTAGATATCGAATTTGAGTGGGATTTTAAAGATGATTGGATTTACAGTCATTTTTAATGTTCAACTTTGATGAATTGCTTCATTTGGTGACTTTCACTTTTCTCTCTACTCTTTCTTCCTTGTTGCTCCCATTCCTGAAGTATGACCTACCATCTATATGCTGATGATGCTTAATTTTTTCTTTCAACTCTGAATAATTCTGTCTGCTATTATTAATATGTATAAGTGCTATGTCTGTTCTTTATTACTCCATTAAGTTTTGTTTTTATTATGTTTTTATTGATTAGGTAATTTTATTTTATTTTTTATTTTTTTGTTTGTATTTTGCTATTTGTTTGTTTTTTTTTTCTTTTTTCTTAAATTTAATGGGTTGACATTGGTTGGTAACAATTAAATAGTTTCCAGATGTACAAGTCCACATCACATCACCCATGCATCGCATTATGTGCCCACCACCCAGAATCAGGTCCCCCTCCACCACCATATATCCATCCGGTGCCCACTCCCACCTCCCCCCACAACTCTCCCTCTCCCCTTCTCCCCCGGCTCCAGGTAACCACCAAACTATTGAGTATGTCCATAATGATGGTGCCCTCTCCAACCATCCATCCCTCTCTCTTTCCCCCCTCCTTCCCTTCCCTTACGCAATCACCAATCTATTGAGTGTGTCCATAGGTCTGTGTCTTTGTTACTTTCAGTTTTATATTTCAGCCAAAAGTGAGGTCATATGTTTCCTGATTTTCTTTCAGTCTGACTTATTTTGCTTAATAAGATGGTCTCTAAGTCCATTCATGTTGTCACAAATGACTGTATTTCATCATTTCTTATCGCTGAGTAGTATTCCATTGTGTAAATGTACCACATCTTCTTTATCCACTCATCTAACAAAGGGCATTTTTGTTGTTACCATGTTCTGGCCACTGTGAACAGTGCTGCATAAACATGGGGGTACAAACATCTTTAAAGATTTAGGTTTTCAGGTTTTTGGGGTAGATGCCCAGTAGAGGGATGGCTGGGTCATATGGTAATTCCATTCGTAATTTTTTGAGGAATCTCCATACAACCTTCCATAGTGGTTGTAGCAGTTTACATTCCCACCAGCAGTGTATGAGGGTTTCTTTTTCTCCACATTCTCTCCAGCACTTGTTATCCCTTGTCTTGTTGATTATAGCCATTCTAACAGGTGTAGGATGGTATCTCATTGTGGTTTTTATTTTCATCTCCCTAATTGCTAGTGAAGTGGAACAGTTTTTCATATATCTGTTGGCCATATGTATGTCTTCATGAGAGAAGTGTCTGTTAAGGTCATCTGCCCATTTTATAATAGGATTGCTTGTTTTTTTCTTGTTGAGTTGTACAAGTTCTTTGTATATTTTTGATATTAGCCTCTTATCAGAGGCATTGTTTGCAAATATTTTCTCCCAGTTGGTTGGTTGCCTCTTTACTTTGTTGATGGTTTCCTTTGCAGCACAGAAGCTTTTTAGCTTGATAAGGTCCCATTTGTTTATTTGTGCTTTTACTTCCCTTGCCAATGAGGTCAGATTCCTAAAGTCCTCCTTGAATCCCAGGTCTATAAGTTTAGTGCCAATGTTTTCTTCTTTGCAATTTATTGTTTCCATTCTTATTTGGAGGTCTTTAATCTATTTTGAGTTAATTTTGGTATATGGTGAGAGATCGCAGTTCACATTCAGCCTTTTGCATATGGTTTTCCAATTTTCCCAGCACCATTTACTGAAGAAGTTTTCTTTTCTCCACTGTATATTCTTTGATCCTTTATCAAAAATAATCTGTCCATAAATTTGTGGGTTTATTTCTGGGTTTTCAATTTTGTTCCATTGGTCCATGTGTCTGTTTTTCTGCCAGTACCAAGCTGTTTTGATTACTGAGGCTTTGCAGTACAGATAAAAATCAGGCAGTGAGATGCCCCCAGCTTTATCCTTTTTTCGTAAGATAGCTTTTGTGATTCGTGATCTTTTGTGGTTTTATACAAATTTGATGATTTTTTAAATCTATTTCTTGAAAGAATGACAGTGGGGGGAAGCCGGGATGGCTCAGGGGGTTAGGCGCTCACTTTGCAGCGCCGGGGACCGAGGATCGAATCCCAGCCCCGGCCCATGTGGAACCATATGCTGAACTGGGAGCTTCCCTAATTCAGTTCTCTCTGTCTCTCTCTCTCTCTGTCTCTCTCTCTCTCTCCTCTGTCAAAAGTAAATAAATAAATAAAATATATATTAAAAAAAAAAAAAAAACAATGACAGTGGGATTTTGATGGGAATGGCATTGAATTTGTATATTGCTTTGGGGAGTATGGCCATTTTAACTATGTTGATTCTTCCAATCCATGAACATGGAATGTCTTTCCATTTCTTTGTGTCATCTTTAATTTCTTTGAAGAGTGTCTTATAGTTTTCAGTGTATAAGTCCTTCACGTTCTTTGTTAGATTTATTCCTAGGTATTTCATTTTTTTGTTTGCAATGGCAAAGGGAATGGATCTTCTCATCTCTCTTTCTGAAGTTTCATTGTTGGCATACAAATATACAGTTGATTTTGGGACATTGATTTTGTAGCCTGCGAATTTACTGTATTTGTCTATTATTTGTAATACATTTCTGATAGAGCCTTTAGAGTTTTCTATATACAGGATCATGTCATCTGCAAAGAGTGACAGTTTAACTTCTTCTCTCCCGATTTTAATATCTTTTATTTCTTTCTCTTGTCTGATTGCTCTGGCTAGAACTTCCAGAACTATGTTGAACAGCAGTGGTGACAGGGGGCATCCCTGTGTTGTTCCTGATTTTAGGAAAATAGGCTTCAGCTTTTCCCCATTCAGTATAATATTTGCTGAGGGTTTGTCATATATGGCCTTAATTAAGTTGAGATACTTTCCTTCAATTCCCATTTTATTCAGTGTTTTTATCATAAATGGGTGTTGCATCTTGTCGAATGCTTTTTCTGCATCAATTGAGATAATCATGTGGTTTTTATCCTTTGGTTTGTGTGCTGAATTACATTGATTGATTTGCATATGTAGAAT
>PVKE010015493.1:13326-25223 GCA_004027555.1 Craseonycteris thonglongyai
TTTAATGCATTGTTGTATTCTGTTAGCTAAAATTTTATTTAAGATTTTTGCATCAGTGTTCATCAGTGAGATTGGCCTATAGTTTTCCTTTTTGGTATTGTCTTTCCCAGGTTTTGGTATTAGGGTGATATTAGCTTCATAGAAAGAGTTGGGTAGTACTGCCTCCTCTTGAATTTTCTGGAGTAGTTTGAGGAGGATGCTCGTCAGTTCTTCTTTGAATGACTGGTAGAATTCATTGGTAAAGCCATCTGGTCCAGGCCTTTTGCCTTTGGGCTATTTTTAGATAATTGTTTCAAGTGAGGTTATCCAAATCTTCTTGGTTCAGTTCAGGTAAACTATATGTTTCTAGAAATTTGTCCATTTCCTCTAGGTTGTCAAATTTGTTGGCATAGAGTCTTTCATAATAATCTCTTATGATTGTTTGTATTTCTGCAGCATCAGTTGTAATCTCTCCCCTATCATCCCGTATTCTGGAAATATGATATTTTTCTCTTTGTCCTTTGGGGAGCCTAGCCAGTGGTTTGTCAGTTTTATTGATTTTTTCAAAGAACCAGCTTTTTGTGGCATTAATTTTATCTACAGTTTTTCTGTTCTGAATTTCATTAAGTTCTGCTTTAATTTTTATTAATTCTTTTCTTCTGCTGGCTTTGGGGAACCTCTGTTCTTCTTTTTTTAGCTGTATAAGATGAGATGTGAGGGTATTTACTTGTAGTTTTTCTTGTTTCTTGAGATAGGCCTGTAATGATATAAATTTTCCTCTTAATACTGCTTTCACTGTGTCCCAGAAATTTTGGTATGTCTTGTTTTCGTTGCCATTCGTTTCTACAGCATTTTTAATCTCTTGTTTTATTTCCTCTTTGACCCAGTCACTTTTTAATAGCATGTTGTTCTATCTCCACATATATGTGGCTCTCTCTGCACTTGATCTTTTGCAATTGATCTCTAGTTTCAACGCTTTGTGGTCTAAGAATACACTTGGTATGATTTGGATGCCCTTAAATTTGATGAGATTGGATTTAAGTCCCAGGATATGGTCTATCCTTGAAAATGTTCCATGTGCACTAGAGTGAAATGTATAGCCCTTTGTTTTAGGATGGAATGACCTGCAAATGTCAATTGTGTCCATTTCCTGCAATGTATCATTTAAAGCTGCAATTTCCTTATTTATTTTCTGCTTGGATGATCTATCCAATGTTGTCAGGGGGGTGTTTAGATCCCCTACTATAATTGTATTTTTGTCAAATTCTCCTATTAGATCTGTTAGTAGTTGCTTTATGAATTTTGATACTTCCTGATTGGGGGCATATATATTGATGAGTGTCATGTTTTCTTGGTGTATTGTCCCTTTTATCAAGATGTAATGACCATCTTTATGTCTTATTATTTTTTTTATTCTGGTGTCTTTTTCTTCAGAAATCAATATCACCACTCCAGCTTTTCTCTGACTGCCATTTGCCTGGAGTATTATTTTCCATCCTTTTACCCTGAGTCTATATTTGTCCCTGTGGCTGAGGTGTGTCTCTTGTAGGCAGATTATGGTTGGATTTTGTTTTTTAATCCAGTATGCTACCCTGTGCCTCTTTATTGGTGAATTCAGTCTATTTACATTCAGGGTGATGATTGATATATGATTATATCCTTTATCCATTTGTTCTTTCCTTTTTATTTCTTTGTTGTCCCAACTTTTCTCCATTTGTTTTGATTTCTTGATTCAGGCCAAATAGCCTCCTTCTGTATTTCTTGGAGTGCTAGTTTTGAGCTGGAGAATTCCCTCAGCTTCTGTATCTCTGAAAAGGCCTTAATTCCTTCTACATATCTAATGGTTAATTTTGCTTGATAGTTTATTCTTGGCTGGAAATTTCTCTCTTTTAATATTTTGAAGATTGGGCTCCACTCCCTTCTGGCTTGCAGAGTTTCTGCTGATAAGTCTGGTGACAGCCTGATAGTTTTTCCTTTGAAAGTTATATTTTGTTTTTCCCTGGCAGCCTTGAGGATTCTTTCTTTGTCTTTGGTTTTTGTCATCTTCAGAACAATGTGCTTTGGAGAAGATCTGCTAGGGTCTAGGAAGCTAGGGCTCCTGTTTTCCTCTTCAATTTGCGGTTCTAGTTCTTTCCATAGGTTAGGAAAATTCTCATCCACTATTTGTTTTAGTATACTCTGAGAAGATTTCATCTCGCTTCCTTCTGGTACCCCTATTATTCTAATATTTTTCTTTCTCATGGAGTCAGAGTTCTTGTAGGGCTCTTTTATTTCTTTTGATTCTCATTTTCCTTTCTTCTTCCCTCTGTGACATTCCCATGTTTCTATCTTCGATTTCACTCATCCTTTCCTCTAGCTGGTCAGCCCTGTTTCCTATGCTGGTCAGTTCTTTTCTCAGCTCTCCCATGATGCCTTTCATTTCAAGGAGTTCCTTTTAGTTCTGCTCTAGTTTCTCAATTTTATTGGTAAAGTACTCATTTTGCTCAGAAAATTTCTTGTTGAGGTCAGTTAACTATGTCTGGGTACTTTGCCAGCATTGAGTAAGCTCTCTGAGTGTCTTGAGTATTGCAGCCCTGAATTCTGTTTCACTTAGATTTGATTCCAAGTGTGCAATCTCCTTTACTAAAGAATGCCCCTGATCATCTGGAGGGGCTTTGGATTCTGAGGTGTGCATTGTGTTTAATGTGGGGTTTTTTTTTCTGCTTTATGCATGAGTATGTTTTCCCTCTGGGGGGTTGCCTATCAGGTGGGTTTCTCTTTATTTTTTCTTTTGGGCTCTATTGTGGGAGGAGGAGATTTTGGGAAAGGGTTGGGGGAAGCAGATAGCTTCTGCACCCTGGGGCACTTCAGGTTGCTGTCTTAGCTATTAGAAAGCAGGGTAGTGAGGGTGTGGCCGGGGATGGGGGCATGTGGGTAGGAGCTAGGGTGGGCCTGAGACACAATAGCACAGGGGTGGTGAACCTATGGCACGTGTGCCCAAAGTGGCACGCAGAGCAATTATTTTGGCACGCGGAGCTGTGAATACCATTTTTAAAATTATTGTTTATGCTCTTATAGACATAAAAATAATTGATACCTCTGTCTCACTCAATGGGTTGGCACGCGAGTCGAGCAAGTATACTCTTATTTCATAAACTTTGGCACTCAATCGCCAAATGGTTCGCTACCCCTGCAATAGCAGATTCCTCTTTCAGCCAGGGGCTGGTGGTTCAGTGTGGGCGGGGCTCAGGAGCTCTGGTCTTTCTCCCCTCTGCTTGGCTACTTTTCCTTTAATGGAGTCTGTGAGCCAAGCCTGCAGGGCAGCACCGGGGATAGCCTGGGGCTTGGCAGAGGCCAGGTCGGCCATGTGGGAGGCGATGCAGCTGCGACCCAGTCAGAGGCACACCCGAAGCCAGGTCATCCGTGCTGGCATAGGCACCGCAGTGGCCTGGTTGGCAGTCCGGTCATGAGTGCGGGCATCAGCACCGCAGCAGTTGGTTGGCAACCCAATTGTGCACGGGTGGCAGCTCAGTGGCATGCCGGTGGGCGGGGCGCAGAAAACTGGTCTCTCAGGCAGGCAGTGGTGCTGTGGCGGCCTAGTGGGCAGGGCGCCAAAAGCCCTGTGTACACAATCCGCAGCTCCGCTGGAAGCGGCTCTATGTCCACGGCTCTTTTGAGACCCTCGGATTCACTCTAAGCATGTCTTATGCAGCCGTGTCCATTCAAGCCCCAGCCCTCACTCCAAGAGCCCTGTCTTTAGAAGGCACTCCCTCACAGCCAATCTCCCCCATAAATCAGGGGTGCTGAGCTGTGGTGGGCTGGTGCCCTGCTCTCACCTCCCCCCGCCGGGAAGTGCAGCTGCCCTTCTCCACAGTCCCTGTTCCACTTTAGGCTCTGTGATCTGATTAGGGCACTGTGTGCTATCCCTTGAGTTCGGATGTTAAATTGTCCACAGTCTTGTGGGATTTTCACACTCCCTAGGTCTCGGCTTCCAGCCCGCCCTCGATCCAGCTCCACTTTGACCATAGCCCCCCAGTCCCCCTTTGTTTTTGCCAGCCCCGGGCCACGCTCCAAGTCCCTGTCCCCAAACTGCTGCTTCTACTTTCCTCTCCCGCTCTCCTCTTTTTCCTCTAACCTTTGGGTGTTGTTCTGCGTGTGTGGTTCTCTTAGTTGAAGTAGCTTCTCAGGGTTTCCCCCGTGGATTCCCCTCTGTTCACAAGGCCCTTCCCAGGCAGTTATCGGCATTCTCCTCTCATGCCGCCATCTTTTCTCCTCTGATTAGGTAATTTTAGATAACTCCCTTCTCTACTTCTACTACATCCAGGTCAATATTTGTTATGTTCTCTTTTCTTTCATATCCTTCTTTAAAAGACTTATAAAATTCACCCTTTGTATTGCTAAACTGTTATTAATATATGTGTTCTTTTAATCTTTCATCTATAAATCCTTAAAGTAAATAAATATTTCTTATACTTTATGAAATACATTTTTAATATCTCTTTCTACAAGGATATACTCACAATAATGGATTATCCATCTATACTTTCACTCCTTGCTTTTCATATTCAACATAAATTCAGAGTTTGCATCATTATATTCAAGATTCTGCATAATATCTGTCTCACTTCATTTGATTTATTTTCTTAGGAACACTGTCAGCTGTTACTATTTTCTCTATTATACTCTGATTGCTAATGCTTTATTTAAAAAATCAGATATAAATATTCTTGGATCTTTCTTAAGATAATGTTTTTAAAGGTCTGAATGCAAACTTTGTATATTGAAAAAAACATGGATTTGATCTCCGAATGCTAACGAGCCTCCTGGAAATATTAGGATCCCCTCCCCTCCCCCAAATTGATAAATGAGCATAGAATTTGAAGTAACATGAGCATCTTGGACTTCATAGTGTTTTTCATTTTCAGTTTTAAGTATTTTGAGCGAATTTTAAATAACATTAGGGTATTCTCCTTTGAACTGGGTTTTCGATGTCTCAGTGAACACATTTTAAGTTTAGTAAATCTATATTTTCTGGAGAAAAAAACAAAACAACAACAACACAAAATCGTTACATTTGGGTTTTTTTCTTTAAATGGAGAAATCTCCATTAACTTCTATAGATGGAAGACTATATATCTTCATTATTATCTGTATAGATTGATGTCCTCCTACTTTTATTTGTCCACTCTCCTTTCAGATTCTATTGACAACATGAGTTGTTTTTTACAAGAATATGACCTCATAGAAATAGAAGCTTGGTTGAAACTTGTTTAAAATTTATACATCTCACTCTGAATTTTTAATGTGCATTCCCCCTTGCTTTGTCTAACAATAGGGCCTGACAATCTTCGATCACTGTTCATATTTAATTTAATTAGAATCCTAGTGCCTGGAGCTGTATCATACTAGCTCTTTTCCAGCATAATTTTGAAATTACCTTTTCCACCAGTATAAAACTCAGCTTAGTGAGTTTTCTCAAGAGTATAACTGAATGATTTATTCCATTTCCTAAGCTGATGTACTACCATACAGATTTTTTTAAATCATCTTCACACAATTCATAACTCACAACTTACCAGATGCCTGATACCATAAAAGTAATGGTGACCTTACAAAAATTTTTAGGAGAAAGGCCAATTTGCAAAGTCAATAAATAAATGCAGGTGATAGTATGTTCTTTTTCTGAAATAGGATAACATTCCTATAGGTTTATGCTCACAGTAATATTAATATCTAAGAAAACCTTTATAAACTATAAATCACTAAAGCACGTAACTTGATGCTGCTATCATGGTGCTATAGGGGATGTAATTGATACATGCTAGAGAATATTTCTGGTGATGAGAGCTGCTCAGATGGTGATGAAATACCAAAGCCTTGAGTTTGAGGAGGTTGTAGCTGATTCATGTCTATTTCACCTTTTATATGTATCTGATCAAAGAGCTCACATAACATCTGTTTTCACTACTTTTATTCCTTTTCTTCTTCTCTTCTATACCTGAGCTTTTCCTATTTAATGGCTCTGATTTAGAGTTTCTTATCAGCAAATCTATTTGGAGTGAGGAAGATTTAAAGAGGTATTGTGTTTAGATTCCCAAAAGTTAAACTATAGCATCCATGTATTATTGAATAAGAAATAAATGTAATGTGTGTATGTGGCATATCATTAGTTGTAGTGAAATAATATGGCAAGAGAAATGCATCTGGGTTAATTATGGAGCACTTCATTTGCAAGCTGGACTTTTGTGCTAAGGTTTTAAGAAGACTAAAAGGCATGTTGTGACAGAAAGGAAAAACAAAACAAATGTGTTATACTTCTAGATTGACTTGAGAAAGATTTCAGATGGAAGAGAACACATAGGTTTTCATGGCTAAAACTGTGACTGAAGCAAGTATAGTCAGGTGTAAGTCAAAAAGTAGGTGAGCGGAAGCTGGGATGGCTCAGCGGGTTAAGTGCTCGCTTTGCATCCCCAGGGAGGGAGGATCGAATCCCAGCCCCGGCCTGTGTGGACCCATATGCTGAACTGGGGTGTGCTTCCCATCCGGGAGGCCCCAGTTTGGTTCTCACCCCCAATCCCATTCAGCCCTGGCTCAAAGGGGCATGCCTCCTATGGGGGAGGCTCCCAGCCCAGTTCCTGCCCTGCACAGCCCCCACCCACCTGTGTGGAGTAAAACCATGTTGAAGACTGATGATGCACAACTATGGAGCCTGCTCTGGGCCCTTCCCCTTCTCTCTGTCTCTCTATGTCTCTGTCAAAAACAATAAAATAAATCTTTTTTTTTAAGTAGATGAGCATAGTGAGATAAAAAGCAGAAATGTTATAAAGTTATAGGCACTCAGGAGCAAATAGTAGTGTGCCATCAACAAAATGTATCAACACAGAAATTTTATTATCCCAGGCTTGAGAGTCTTAAGCCATAGAAAAGGTAGTGCTGGCCCTAAACAAGAATCTCATAGGAAACTTGAGAAATAGCTAAGTAAGGGGCCCAGAGTGTAACAACCAAAGATACTTCAGTAAATTCTTATCACGGGCTCTGTAATCTTATACCTCGGTTGCTTTTGTAGGTATTTGATGTTAATAAAACATATTTATTTTCTGAAGTATTTTCACAGATGTCAAATTTTATCCTCATGAGCACTCAATGAAATAATAAAAAATACTATTCCTAAATTAAATGACTGAGGCCTAGAAAAGTATAATGATTAGCCCAAATGAGTTGTTTTTAGACCTACAATTAGAATTCTTCCCTTGTGATTCCTTCATTAGTGACCTTTCCTCATACTACACTGCCACTAGGCATGGGGCAGAGCCCAGAGATAAACAGCCACTGAGAGTCCCTGAGACTTATAATGCTCACAACTTCCTCTCCTAGAAGATGCTAAGCATCACTGCCACTGCAGCTATCATAAACAAAAACTGAGAACAAGAACAGCATATGTTTAGGGTGATACTGTTAACCATTGGGAATTCATGCTTAGAAAAATGCTTGAGTACTCTCCCAACATTCTGTTGGATTTATAACACCCTATTAAATGGAATGGTATTGCAGTTACCATTTGCTAGTATCATTCAGCTCACATGGTACCTACCATTCTTAGAAATAAAGTATTCCCTAAAGAATGGTAAAAGCTGTCTCAAACTTATTAAATTCATAGCTTGCTTCAAGGACAATATGCAGTCCTTCAAAAAAGTTTTCTTTTTATTAGGAAAAAAAAGTATTTATTGACTCCTTTTCTGTCACAAAGCCAACAGATCTAGTAAATATTATCAGTGTCTCATTGGTTCCATAGCCCTTATTGTCTTATGTATCCTGCCTTGAAAGTTGTCTTTTATTCAAAGGATGCTTTAATGCTGTGTGTGGTATATGCATATGAATTCATAGACAAATCAAGCAAAGAAATAGCTATTAATTGTTTAAACTGAGTATGAGGTAACAGTTTTAAGACATTAATATAGATTGGAAAACTAAATTTTTCCAGAAAGCAAATTCATTATAGCAGCAAAAATGGTGATGCAGTATTTGAAATTCTAAGGAGATGATTATCTTCAAGCATAGTTATTGCAATAATTTAATACTTTCCAGATAGCTGTGAGCTATGTAACTACCAAGAGGAAACCTGGGATAGCCAGTAAAAAATGTGGAATCTCTCTAGAGCCACATTTAGGTTCAGACCCTGGTTCCACCATTTTACTGTCTGTGAAACTTGGGCAAGTGACTAAACCTCTGGGTACCTTGATTTTCCCATCTATAAATAGAAATAAAAATTAATCTTCCTCACAGGTTACTATGAAGATTGAATGGATTCATATTTTTAGTGTGCTTAGAGCAGTGCCCAACATATCATAAATACTCTGTAAATAACTCCTCTTCATATTATTATTAAGCAAAATATATTATTTCTTACAATCTTCCCTCAGACTCCAATATGGAAGAAAATACTGTAGGTTTTATTTATGATTAAAACATATACTTAATCATAAATAAAACGTACAGAATTGATTTCAATACATTCATGTTATCTGGTTCATCCCTTTGTTATTATTTTTAATATTAATAGCTACCAAGTATTTTATTGTTATTATGTGCTAAGTGTTACATATGTGATCTTATTTAATCCCCACAACAGCCTAATGAGACACATAATATCGTTATCCTCATATTTCAGAGAAGAAAACTTCATGATCATTTCATTCTTCTAGTAGACTTTGAAAAGAACACTTAAAAAATAAAATCTTGGCAAATGTAGCTCCTTTTATGTGAGCCTTTTCAATTCCCACTTCCTTTTAATTGCACAATATACTTCCTTTTACAACAGAGTTATTATCCTAAATGTGGTCTTAATGTTGATAAACATAATTTACCTTTCTAAAAAATAATTTATTTCTGATGCAATATAATAAATAGTCTAGTTCATGTTGGGCATGAAATGATTAAAAAGCATTCTTAGGTGAGTATAAGATATGTGTCGCCTGGTGAAACAATTTGGGTCAACCACTAATATTTACTGCTAGCACAAACACAGAGAATCTTGATAATTTGCATAAAAGATTAATTAATGGCTATTAGAACTGTTACAAAGAAATATTTGGTTGTTTAATTTTGCTGAGAATCATTTTATTTCTTTCTGAGATATTACACTTTTTATAGTTAAAGGCTTTTCTGAAGAATATGTTAATATGCATCTTGTGCTAATTTTATGTATCCTGAGCTTGACAGTAAAGCTGACTTTATTGTATTTTATACCATGGAAGTAACAGTTTTGTGTCTCAGTCATACCAACCCTATCTAACAGACCCATTGTAATTAGCAAATACTTTGGGATTTTTTTTATTTAAAAGTTTGTTCCTATAAACATAAATAAATTATCTCTCTATGTCTCTATATATTCTGTGGAAACACTAAGTTTATTGGCTGACCCAAATTGCTTCACCAGTCCATGTATATTTTCTGACATCCTACAAGCAAAAGATTTATACTGTTTTTTGATCACCACAAGACCAAAATTACCTGGGGCACTGATTATATTGCATAAAACTGAATTATGAAGAAAAGATAAATTATTTTGACCCACTTTATTCCATTAATAAGAAAAAAATAGTATCTTTTAAATATCTTTTTATAGCTGGTCATTTATAATTCCTACAACTACGTAAAGGAGAAATAACTTGTTAATGCATATTAAAATGTACCAACCAATTTGTCATTATTAATTCTGCCCCAGTTTCCTGTTAATTTTAATTAACAATGCTGATTAAACTTAGTTTCTATTGTTTAATGAATTTTCTACCGGTAGATGTAAATGGCAAATTCTGCAGTGGCAGAGTAAAAAGGTGGAAAGTGTAGAATTTTTTATTTAAGAGAAAGAGTAATAATCTCTCTTTAAGTTCAGTTCCCTTTGGGTCAATAATAATTTCTCCACCTACATCAGGTCAGACACAGATCTAGAGGTTTGTGCTAGAGTGATGGGGTTGGGGGGAAAGTGGTCAAGGTACTTTAACATCCTGATAATGAGACAAACAAAGGTTCAGAGCTTTTCAATGCAAAATGGTAGAGGCTGATATGTTCCCCCAAGGAACTTAGAGAACACAGAGACTGAAGACAGTACATCCAGGGCATTTTATTTTCTGCAAGACTTCTATTGACTGGTTCTAGGTTTGAAAGCACCATGCTAAGCGTTGCGTAGAAGAAACTACACAGAAAACTGTTACAAGAGGTGGTTCCAAGAAGGATGAGGGGATGGGAAATCAGAAACATTTTAGGATGAGCTGAAATCTAGTATCCTCAGCATTCCAAATTGGAACTCTGGTAATTCCACCTCAGAGGCAAAGTCAGTTTAAAGCGATTTTCTCAGCTAGCAGCCAAATTAATAGGCTGCAGACTGGTACTGCTATTTAAAATGGAACATCTCTAGAAAGGTAATTAGGAGGCACGAAATTATCTATTTCTTAACAGGAAGTCTTTAAATTACCAAGGTGAGAGTTTTTGCATGTGGCATAAATAGACGTTTTTACTTGGTCTTATTTTAAAGAAAGAAAAGATATTCCATCTCTTTAGTATGGGCTTGTGGTAGTTTTTCAGTTAGGCAACTACATACACATTTATGTAACAAGTGCTCCTCAGTTCTTAACTAAAGAAAAGAGATGTAAAGCAGAGGTTACTTCACTTTATATATTTTTTTTTGTGAGACTCTTTCTACTTGTCTTGAGAAAGGGTGTCCAAACTTTTCACTTCCCTGGACCATATTGGAAGAAGAATTATCTTGGGCCACACATAAAATACACTAACAACAGCAAAAGCTGATGAGCTAAACAAAATCTCAAAAAATACCTCAGCGTTTTAAGAAACTTTATGAATTTGTGTCGGGCCTCATTCAAAGCCATTCTGGACCGCATGTGGCCCACAGGCAGCAGATTGCACAAGCTTGGTCTAGAGCAGTGATTCCCAACCTTTTCCTACTTGTGAACCCCTTTAAATCCCATTCTATAAATTTTATCCATTGTTTTAAAACAGCTGGTTTTAAATACTGACACTTTTATTCAGAGCCTATCTTAATGTAAAATAGCGGAAATGGGGTAATGAGTTAGGAAAGAAAAATTACTATGCAAAAAGTACAAAGCACAGATTTAATCTTACAGTATTTGTAACACAGTTAAATATTGTTACTGATTGTTTTTTGCATAGCTCTGAACAGCCCAGCATGTGCTCCCAAGAGTATGCATACCACCACTTGGGAACTGATGGTCTAGAATTTAAGAGGGTGTTTGCACACAATAAGTAGTAAAAATAATATATACAATACTTTGTTTTCCATTTGGTCCAAGTATCTAATGGTTCTAATTCTAGGTTCTTTAACAAATGTTGGTCAGTTACTTTAATCTGTGTAAGTCTTAATTTCATTTTATGTAGAAATTAATGGATGATATATCTAGTTTTCAGATAGTATACATATTTGTATGGGACAATAAATTGATATATATCATGAATTGTATCTACACTAGTCCCATAAGAACATGCAGTTCCCCAGAGAACTGAGAATTAGTGTTAATTTTTTTATTACTTTATTTAATGATGATTTAATCAAAATAGGAAATATGTTAGAAAAAGAATATTGAATCAGCACTTTCTCGTCACTATCCTAAATCTGCTACCTGATTTTCTTCTCTTGGTACCTGAAATTCTTCTCTTGTAGCTTTTGACCATTACCGTGCCCACCCACATGTGGTTTTGCTATTCTTAGCCTTCTGACTTGGCTTCACGGTGTCACCTCTGCGTGACTCCTACCTCAATCTGATTTATTCGCTGCAAGCTGCAGTGCTTTCTCCACCGAGTCTGTCACAGAGGGCACTAGCCAAGATCTTAGGGGTGTCCTTCACTTTTAATCTCCCAACTGTGGTCTGGCAATCAGCAGCTATATATTTCCATGGACATTTTTTTCT
>PVKE010015494.1:0-33351 GCA_004027555.1 Craseonycteris thonglongyai
AGGATCGAATCCCGGCTCCGGCCCAGGCAGGACCCACGTGCTGAACTGGGGAGTTCCCACAGTTTGGTTCTCTAACTGTCTCTGTCTCTGTCTCTCTCTCTATCTGTCAAAAAGTAAAATAGAAATAACTATGCACTGAAGACAAAAAGATAATTTCTCTCTATAAATGTGAAAAGATAAAAAAAAAAAAAAAATCAATTCATTTGATTAATTTTCTTTAACTTAGCCTCATCCTAAGCTATTATATAAAAAAATCAAAAAGTCACCAGCTGGGTGTGCTGGTTTATTTTTGTTCTGATACATACTGAATGACACATAAATAGAAAGGTCACTCCCCATCCTCCTCGGATCACTTGGCTGTCTGGCATGACGCTCAGGTGGCACTTGGGCCAGCACAGGTACTCTGGGTCCCTCATTGTTGACACTGCTCTGGACCGCAGGGCAAAGTCCGATGGGGCATTCCTACCAGGCCAGACCTGCTGGAGCCAGGGCCTATCATCAGGGGCCAGGCGTGTCAGGGCAGGGCCCCCACGGGGGCAGATCTGGTCGGAACTTGCACTGAGGCTGCCACGAAGCCCCTACTCTTCCCTGCCGTGTCTCACACCACGCAGCCTCGGCTCAGCTCCTGGGGTTTTGCCAAACACATTCCCACGTGGGGCCTTCACACGGGCTGTCCCCACAAATTTCCTTCCACAGGGACTCCTGATCCCTGAGAACCGAAGGGATACTTCCAGTCTATGCTTGAAAAGCCCTCCTTGCTCTTCCCTTGGGAGCAGGTATAAGAAGTGGCAGTCAGGCATTAGGTGTGAAATGACTAGTTTACTGTCCTCCCTGCAAGACTGCCAGCTCCAGGAGGAAGGGGCCTGGGGAACGCTCCTGGGGCAGGGGACCCTCCCCATGTCTCACTGTCACCTCTTCCTTTCTCCTGCATGGGGTAGAGCAGCTTCGTCACCTTCCCTCCCAACATGGTTTGGTTATTGTTGCTACTAGACCTTGACTTTGGCCTCTGTTGTGTCCCCTGCCTTATTTGAAAACCAGGGGAGAGTCGCCTTCTTTAGGGACCACCTGACTTTCCCACAGTCCTGCGCCTCCCCCTTTTACTGCTCCTCGGCATCTTCAGACCCTGCAGGCCCCTGCGGCTTCTCGCCAACATAGCAGCACAATACAGCGGTAAGGGCATGGGCCCCAGAGCCAGGCCTCTCGGCTCAAATTACTAGCTGGGGGACCCTGAAGAAGGGATTTAACCTCTCTGTGCCTTGGCTCCTTCAGTTCTCAAACAGCAGCTCAACAGATGCACCTGGAGGCCTCATGGAAACACAGCGGGCCGGGCCCCACCCCAGGGTTTTTGATTCGTGCTGGGGCTGGGGACGGGGGGAGGCTGAGAAGTTACCTTCCCAACAAGCGCCCAGGTGATGTTGGTGCCACAGGTACAGGGAACCCACTCTGAGGGCCACTGTCATCGTTGTCAGGGAAGGAAGATAGAGATGAATTAATGTCGATCAAGTAGAATCATGTGGCACGGAGTATGCTCAACAACTGTGAGCTATTAGTACCGCTTACACCAGAGAGTCTAGCCCTTTTGAAATTCCTGGCAGGTTATCACAGAAAAAGCAGAACTGAGCCCAGAGCCTGGCCCCACCATTTCCCAGCTCTGGGATTCTCGGAAAATCACCCAGCTTCTCTGAGGCCTCGTGCTTTTTATCTTCGTGGGTTGTCCTGGGGATCTCTTCCCAGGACAGCCTGAGCTCCCTGAAAGGGCTCCATACGCAGCCGGTGCCTAAGTGATGTTTCTTGAGCCAAAGAGAGAGAAGTTCAAAGATGGAGGCTGCAGAGTGCAGCAGGAATGTGAGGGGTGGCCGTGAAATCAGGCAGGGCTCAAGAACTGTGGAGATCTGGGGCCCCCCCCCGAGCTGCAAGGCACAGGAGGGCGTGCCAGTGAGTGAGTGAAGCCAGCCAGGGGCGAGGAAACAGGAAATGGTGGGGAGCATGGCAAATAGGGAGCCCACCTCTTCAGAAGGAGCGGCCACTGGCTCTTTCCGTGAGTCACAGCCATGGGCAAGTGCGAGCCCAGCACTCAGTCGCTGTGACTGTGGCAGGGGCAGGAACAAGGGTTTTTATGTGCAATCATTCAGAAGTCAAACACGGCCTGCTGTGGGCTGATCCATCCCACAAGCTGCCAGCTCAGAGTGGGAACAGCGGGCATGCCGGGATCACTCAGCGGTTGAGCTCATGCCTCGCAATTGCGAGCTCCAGGGTTCCATTGCTGGCCCCGGCCTGTGCAGACCCCAAGTGCTGAACTGTGGTACAACCGGTAACCGCGGATGGATCAGGAAGGTTCCCGCCTCCCGTGCAGGAGGCCCTGGTTCGGTTCCCGCCCACGTGGCCCCACATCCACCTGTATACAGTGAATTCATGTCACAACTAATGATGTACAACTATGGAGACTGCTCTGGTTACCCCTCCTTCTTTCTCTCTCCTTTTCTGAAACAATAAAATAAAAATCTTTTTTTTTAAAGATTTATTTTATTGATTTTTCACAGAGAGAAACAGAGACAGAGAGAGACAGAGAGAAGGGAGAGGGCCCAGAGCCGTCTCCATAGTTGACATTAGTTTTCCATATAGTTTCACTCCACAGGTGGGCACAGGACTGCGCAGGGCAGGAACTGGGCCGGGAGCCTCCCACATAGGTCCCGGCAAGAACTGAACTGGGGGCACACCCCAGTTCAGCATGTGGGTACGCCTGGGCCGGGGCTGGGATTCGATCCTCGGTCCCCGGGGCTTCAAAGAGAGTGCTTAACCCACTGAGCCATCCCAGCTTTCCCCTAAAAATCTTTTCTAAAAAAACAAAAGCGTAGGAACAACTGAATGGCAGTTGGCCTGGGATCCCTGCACCCTTGTCCCCCCACACACAGGGTCCAGCAGAGGGCAGCAGCAGTCTCCCCAAGGACGGGTCCGAAATCATCAGGATCCAGACAGGTGTTTGGCTTTGGGGCATTTATTTCATGTCCCTTCAGTGCAGACCCTGGGGCCAGGTGTGGGGCAGGAGACCAGGCAGGGGGTAGCAATAAATAACACGGACAGACAGAGCTCCCCTCCAGACAGACGAGGTTAAACTAAAGAAGGTTAGAGGGGAGCCACACTGGGGGGTGCAGAGCTGGCAGGGCAGGGGGCAGCTGAGGCGGAAGAAGAGGCCTCATTGTCCCCTGCCCCTTACCCTTCCTGCCCCAGCCCCCACTACTTTTGGGAGGAGGGGAGCCCGCAGCTAGTGGGGGCCAGTGAGGGTCCTGGCCCCCTCACTTGACGCGGATTTCAGCATACTCAGCCAGCTCCTCCGTCAGGGTGTAGCTGTCCTTGGTGGGCCGTTTCCCCAGGTCGGAGTGGGAGTAGCTCAGGTCCAGCTCTGGGGGCTCCCCCCGAAGGCCCAGCAGCCTCCTCTCAGATCCCAGGCGCCTCTCACTCTATGAGGGAGACCCACCCGTGAGAAGCGTCCTGTTCCGCCTCTTGCAGACACAGCCTGGATGGCTGGCACCCCACAGCTTCAGAGTTGAGTCCCAAAGCTCCTTGTGAGTCTCCTTGCTCAAGTGCCACCAGCCCAGCCAGCCCCCTCACGCTGACCCCCTTCTCAATACCCTCCTCGTTGCTAAGCCTGGAAGTTGCCTACACATTCAATGTCTCCAGGCAGCCTTCTTCAACACAGGACTTTGGGGGACACACCATTCAACCCATAGCACCTTCCCATATTAAAGCCACCTGGTCAGGATCCCACCTTTCTAAATGGTTGTACGTGCCCGGCTCCCTAAGTTCCTGCCCTGTGTTTGGGTCTGGTGTGGGCCCCCCTCAATCTGGGCGATCCTGCAGGTGGGACTTGGGCTTACCACCCCCGCTCCCCACCCTTCCACGGGCCTTCGGACACACACACAGGACAGTGGCCACAGACAGACAGAAGGAAGTAGCCATGGGACAGGCCAAGAGTGCTGGGCAGAGCAGACTCAACAGGGGACCGTCCTGGACGCCTGACAGGGACACACACATGCATGCCAGCCCCCAGGCCCGCCGAGGGCCCAGAGGCGAGCACATTGAGGCCCCAGGAACCTACCTCCTGGGGTGCTCATTCCAGGGTAGAGACCTCTCTGGACTATTGGAGAAGGAAATGCAGTCATAGACCCAAGCGGGGAGGATGAGGGCTTCCTGGGGTCTGCGCCCCCGCGCCCCCTTCATGGCCTCAGCCTGAGCACCCCTCCCAGCCAGTTCCAAGCCCCCTCCTCCCTCTCCCTTTTGAGGGGCCTGCCCCTTCTCCAACTAGCCTGGAGCCGCAGGGCGGTGGCCCTCACCTCATACTTCTCCGGTGCCCCAGAGATGCGGAAGTCGCTGCTGAACAGGACTGGGGGGCTGTCCCCTGCCGAGAAGCTGGGGCTCTCTGTCACGTTCTTCCTGCAGGGCAGGACACAGCCGAGTGGGACTCGCAGGACTCCCTCCCCCCTCCCTTTCTATACCCCCATCTCCCTCAGGAGTCTGGCCCGAGGGACTGCAGTTGTTCCCACCATCTAAGATGGGGCAGATGGGGTCTTTGAATGGCCAGCCTCTTCCTGCCCTCCACTGCCCATTCGTCCCCTACTCAGTGGCTGAGGCTGGGACACCTAGCCACGGGTCTCTGCCACTTTTCAGGACCCCAGCCTGGCTTCTCTGGATTCTCCTCACGGGCTCTGGGTCTGTGTGTCTCCTGCTGCCAGGATGTGGAGCAGGGAGCTGAACTCATTTTCAGGACAGCCACGAGGAATAAGAAGAGCAGCACAGTTGTGGCAGGTGGGTGTGCTTTGGGGCTGGGGAGACTTTTCTGGGGCCACAGATGCATGTCATCACTGGGGCTTCTGGAACCAACCATGACTGACGCTGTAGCTACCAGCCAGGGGTCGCTGGCTTCCCCCCATCACACCAGGAGGCCATAGAGAGAACTTAAGGAAACAGGTAACAACTGGTGGCAGGAGCCTGGCCCACACTGACACATGCTGACCAGCGGTGGCTCATGTTAGCAGGACCCTGTTCTCCATTGGGATGAACATTCTCAGAGGAGAATCCAACCCTCACACCCACACACAAGGCTGCCCTCCCTTCCCTACCCCTCAGCCTCCTCCCCCCACCCTTGGAGATTCGCCACGCCCCAGGTCAGCCCTGGGGGGCGCACGGGGCACTCACTTTCTGCGTGTCTGGGTAATGTAGCAGACAATGGCAATGAGGATGGCAAAAGCGACCACGGCTCCCACAGGCCCGATCTTGGCCCACATCAGGCGGTCTGAGGACAGAGAAGACCCAGGTGCCCTCAGGGCGGCTGGTAGCAGTGAGGACACCTGGGTTCTTCAGGGACAGGCAGGGGCAGGAGCGCTCGTGAAAATACCTGCACGGCCGCACATCCTTGCACTGACTGACTAGCCTGGAGGGCGTGGGGAGGGGTCAGTGCAGAACCGGCCAACTCAAGGCAGCCTCTCCTTACCCACCACACCGGTCTCTTGACCACTTGACCAACCGGCATGGCCTGACCCATGCTGGGTGGCTGATGGTCAGGCAGCCTTGGGAGGGGAGCCTGGACCCCAGAGGAGCCCCCTCTGCCCCTGTGGCTCCCAGACCCAGGCCACACCACTCACGGGCGCCCTGGAAGGGCAGCTCCAGGCTCTTGGTGCCGTAGAGGTTGCGGGCGGTGCAGATGACCCGGGGCGGGGCCTGCGCCTGGCCCCGCAGCGTGAGGATGCTGGTGAGCAGGTGGCCGCTGCGCTCCGAGTACACAAACTCCCGCTCCGTCTCGTTCACGGTCACGTTGCGTGAGGGCAGCTCGAAGGCGACGGAGGGTTCGGGGTTGGATTTCACCACACACAGGCACTGCACCGTGTCTCGGGCCGCTGCACAGTGGGACTCCAGAAGGATCACAGGGGCAACTGCATGGGCGAGATCAAGACTGAGTGGGCTGGACACAGCCCGCAGCCAGACTCCCTGGCTGAAGGCCAAGAGCGGGTGGTAGTTGTCTCAGAGATGTGCTGCACATTCTCCTTTGTACTATCTCTTACACCCTCTCTTTGTTCACCTTCAATCAATCAGATCATGCACAAACCCCTCCTCCAACTGCTCTGTGTCACTTAGAACAAAATCCAACTTCTTTGCCTGGGCCCGCAAGGCCCTGTGGGACCTGACCACACTCTAATCTCCATTTTTTTCACCCAAAGGCTCATTCCTTTGCAGTCATCCTGGCCTCCTTGCAATTTCTGAAGTTTATGGAGCTTTGCCTCACCTCAGGTCTTTGTGTTTCTCCCTCAGCCTGGAACAGGCCCTGGAGATATCTTCCCCACTCTTATCAGATTACTCAGACACTCTCTCTTTCTCTGCCCACCCCATGGAAACTGCACCTCCCTTCACTAACATTCGCCCCCTGTCCCACTCGGTTTTCTCCCCAGCACTCATCCCTACCCATGTGGTATCTTGATATGGCTGGTCTTTCTTTTCCATCAAGACAGGCTCTCTTTCTGTCTCTACTCTGTCCTCTGCACTTGAAATGTGCATTTCACATAGCAGAGCTCTGGGAAGCCTTGTAGGGCGAGGTCCTGAATTCTGCTGGCTCCCGTTTCAGACCATCTTGCTGACGCCCTCCTTGTGTCTCAGAGCCTCCTTGCATCCTGACCCTCCCCCAAGCACGGGAGTCCCCATTGCCACTAGCATCAAACACCACCCCCCACCCAAGATCATTTGGTTGAGCTTTGCTTTGCTGCCATTCGTATTTTTTAAATGGCACAGGTAAGATATTTTTCTTTCATTTTTCAAAATATGAAATTATAATAGAACATTGAATGTTGCTTCTTAAAACTATATTCTCTTTTCCTCCTGGAGGGTCGTGCAATGCCCTCTGCTCACTCTAGACTGAGCCTGGTTCTCAGTTCTGACCAAAACCCACTTACACATGAACAAATGACCTTCAGCCCACCTACTCCACTTATTTTCAGTTTCCAACAAAAAAAGAATATGCAGGTGAGAACGCTGAGCCAGGGGGGTCACATGATCAGAAGTACAATACTCACAATAAAGATGATTCTAATCGGAACCTCAATACACACATCTAAATCTAGTAAATTAAAAGTTATATACCCCATTCTGTTAGGCAGACATGCATCATGTTTGCTGTAGTGTTAACAAATGAACACACCACAAATCCATAATGCCAAACCTGAACTGACAGCAATTAAATCTTTTTAAAACACTTTCATTCAAGACTGTACCCCTGGTGGTCCAGTGACAATATCTGCCCTAGATGCTGTGGGAACGCAGACACCCTGCCTGCATGAGTCTAGCAGCTTTGCAGGCTGATTGACACTAGACAAACTCCAAGTGCTGCCATCTACTGGCTAGCGGCCGCCATGAGGCCCTCAGCTTCCTTGGGCCTCCAAGATGGAGTTTTCATCTGTGCATTTAAGCGAGTAATGGCCCTTAACTCAAGGGGCTTTGAGGACTCAGAACTTAGGCACATGAGTGCACTATAAAGGCTTAAATTAACATCCACCCAAAGATTTAAGATTAGGTCAATAAAACCACTGCAGCGGAGAGACCACAGGAGCGAAGTCTTGGCCACAGAATGCAGGGTAGATATATCCAGCCTGTGGTCCAGAGGAAAGATGAGTGGGAAATGATGAGGCTCTCTAAGACTTCAGGAACACACAGGACGTGTCAGGTGCTGTGGGCACTCACCATAATTCCCTTAGTCTTCATACCCATCTTTGGAGTCACTGTTATCGCACTCAATTTTCAGAAGAGAGAATTTAGGTTTTGCAAAGGTAAAGTCACTTGTGAGGGATCACGTGGCAAGACAGAGCTAACCTCAAGCACAGCCTCTCTGGGCCTGTTTCCTTCTCTGGAAACTAGGGGCAGTAATAGAACCTCCCTCAGAGGATGTCATGTGGATGGAATGAGTGGGTTCCTGTACAGCGCTTCCAACAATGCCTGATACATAGCGACGCCCCACAAGGGTTAGATGCCATGGTTACTACTTAATGCAAAGGGGCAGTGGCCACAGAATCCAGCATCTCCTTGATCAAAAGTACGCCCCAGGATCTGGGGACACTTGTATGTTCTTGCTGTGGATCCCTGCCCTCCCCATCCTTGCCTCCTGGTACAAAGCTAACCTTTGGTTGGGACAGGTGGGTACCGCCCAGTGTCACAGGTGTTCCCCATTGAACCATCTACCTCAGGGTGATGGGGGCACACAAGTCCCGGCAGCTCCCAGCAAGGGGAGGGGACAGAATGGGGAGTACTCACACTCCACAGATAGGTTGAAGGCAGTAGCCCTCTGGCCATACTGGTTCTCAGCCACACACCAGTACTCTCCGTCATCCTCGGGTGTGACAGCAGGCAGCTCCAACTGCAGCTCGCTCTCGTAAATGACCGTGGCCAGGATCTGCTTCTCCTTGAAGATGGTGAGAATAGGATCTGGGTTGCTCTGTGTGGAACACAAGATGGAGACCGTCTCCCCCTCCACGGCCACCACTGTCCCGTTCACAGTCGGCTTCCAGGGTGCATCTGGGGGGCAGGACAGGGGGCTGATGGTCAGAAGCCAGGAGGTGCCTCTTCTGCCAACTCCCACCCTCAAATGTGACCCCAGACACCCCAGTCCAAGCCCAGGAGGGCTCAGGTCATTCCAGGCCTGGCTGTTCTGTTTACAAGAACAGGGGCGTTGCAGCTGGGATGCTTATGTTTGAATCCCGGCCCTACCCCTGCCCATCTCTGTGTGGACCCGTGTCTTTACCTCACCGGGCCTCATTTTTCTTAGCTGGAAAACGGGCTCGATAATAATAAAATCAAATTCATAACCTAAGTGATAGGCACTTTTCTAGCCTGAACAAGGTATAATAAAGATCCCTGCGCATGTGTGTAGGTGCTCTCTATGTAAGTAAACAAACATGTCATTGGCAAGATAAGTGCTCTGGAGAAAAATAAAGGGAGGGATGGAAAATCAGGGTGATTACGGTTTTAACTAGGATGGTGAGGAAGGCTTCAGTGAGAGTAGAAGGAGGTGGGAGGAGCCAGCCCCCAGGATGCCTGGGGGAAGGAAGAACGTTTGTATAAAGCACTCGGAAACTGCTGAGTAAATGCTGGCTGTGGCTGTCATTATTATTATCCCCAGGCCTGGCACTTTGCCTCAATAAGTATTTGTGAATGAATAAACGAATGAATGACCTCGCCTGGGTTCCTAGCCAAGAATCCTGCCCGACCAGCCCCGGGGCCTTTAATGTACAGGTACGCACAAGGGGCTGGGTGAGGCCTGGGATGCCCTCCCATTAGAACTACAGTGAGACTCATTTTAAAATGCAGATTCCCAGGGCCCAGACCCACCAGGGCTACCCCAGGAAGCTGAATATAATCAGCGTTCCTGGGTGGCAGGGACCAACCACATCTGTCTTTTGCTCTTGTCGTAGGTATGAGAGTGGTGCAGAGTAGGGGTTCACCAGATCGTTGTGCAAAGAATGAAGGAACACCCTCCATCTTCACCTCATGCTTGTTTCTGGCTCCGACTGGCCCAAAGCCCCCCTTCCCCGCCCCCCTGGGCGAGGTCCCTTTCCCCTAATCGCTCTACTGTGGGGCCAGTGCCAGGCCTGTGTGTGCACTGGGCGGCCACTCACACATGACGCTGAGCCCCATGGTGCGGTTGTCCTGGCCATAGGTGTTCTCTGCCAGGCAGGCGTAGACGCCGTCCTCCCCTGGGGTCACTTCGTCCAGTTCCAGGGACAGGCTGTCAGCCACTGCCTCCCGGAGCACCGTGCCGTCCCGCATCCAGGTCAGCAGCGGTGGCGGGTTGCTGTCAGCCCCACACAGCAGGCTGACGTGGGAGCCCTCGATGGCCTCCACCGAAGAGTTCATCTCCACAATCACCGGGGGATCTGAGGCCCGCGACACCGCGGGGTCAGCGGGCTGGTGCCACAGGCCCTGCCCCCGGCCCCGCCCCGCCCCTCACGGACCCCGCCCCGGCCCCGCCCTCAAGGCCCCGCCCCTCGCTGGCCCCGCCCCCGGCCCGCACCCAGGCTCACACTTGACGTCCAGGCTGGCGTAGCCCTCGAACTGCATAGTAGTATTGGGGAAGGAGGCCTGGCAGCCCAGCCGGTGGCCGTTGGCCTCCCTAGTGGGCACGAAGTGTAGCAGTGACACCTGCACCCAGGTGCCCTCGTCCTCCCGCAGCCGACCCAGCACGGCGGGCTCCCCTAGCCCATCGTGGCCCAGCCAGCTCAGTTCGGGGCGCAGCTCTGGGCAGTTGTCAGGCACCATGCAGCTGACCTCCACGTCCGTGCCTGCCACCACCTCCAGGGGGACAACGATGTTGGGGGTGTCTACATGAGGCAGGGAGAAGGAGGGTTCAGGAAGTGGACACACCCACCTTGCCCAACTCCAATCCTGGTACCTGGTTCCCTCCCTTGGATACAGAATTCCCGATGACCTTCTCTCCTCCTGGTTACCCTCTATCCAGGGGCCCTGCATAAACCCAACCACAATGGAACTGCGATGAGAATAGTACTGCAGTAGTCGGCATGCTCGACAGCGGTGAACTTGTCAGCCCTTCCAGCCATGCTAGCAGGCGGGTGACATCACTCGACTCGTGCTGCAGTTAAGGACACTGAGGCCTCAGCCAGTGCCTGGTAAAACTGACCTGCACACCGGGCCACTGGCTTCATCATCTTGACATTACAACACAGTCCTTAAAAAACATCTCTCCTCCCCACTCTTCTGGTTTACCTTCCACCTATGGGTGTGAGTGTGAGTGTGAGTGTGAGTGGAGGGGCTATCATCTGGCTCTTCACATAGACTCTGTCCTGATGGGAGCCTGAATCTAGGAACGCCAGGCAGTAGGGCCTCTCAGAAACTAGGCAGTGGGAAGGCCTGAAAACAGGCCGTGGGCCCTAATCTAATTGCCAAATCTGGCCAAGAGCTGCATATTATTTGGCCTAAATTTAAGAAGTAAAAAAAAAAAAAATCTGAATCAGCAGCTAATGTATAAGAACTAGGAGTTATAAGAAAATACACAATTCTGGTTTCTTTTGAAAATTCAGACTGCCCTGTACGCTCACCCAGCATCAGTTAGCCTCTTACTGAACTCTAAGTGCTGCTGTCCTTAACCCCATTTTACAGAAGAGAAAACTAAGGCTCAGAGAAGTCAAGTGACTTGCCTATAGTTGCCCAGTGAACACAGGGATCCAGAGGCCTTACCCCGACCCTGGGGTTCCCCTGCCTTTTCCCCAGGTGTTTCTAGAAGAGTAAGAGCACTCCCTGTCCTCTGAGGGCAGCCAGACTATTTGAGGCCCCGCTTTGCCCACTGCTGTCATCTGCCTGGTCTGTGTGGACACTGGGCTGTGCGCCCGAGCGCGCACACGCACACGCACACACACACACACGCACACACACACACGGCAAACCAACAAATCCCGGCTGTGCGCTGGGGAGAGCTGCCTGGAAAGGCGCTGGCGAGGACTGCCTGCGTGGCCCGCCCCGCCGCCGCGCAGCCCCCGCGGGACTCACTGATGATGTCCAGGACGCTGTGCTCTGAGAACGTGTACTGGTTGTAGCCGCCTAGGTCCCCGCGGAAGTAGTACTTGCCGCCCAGCTCGGGGCTGAGGCTGCTGAGCAGGAGGGTGCAGTTGCGCAGGCCCAGGTCGCCCAGGAGGCGGCTGCGGCCCTGGAAACTCTCGTGGACGACTTGGGTGCGTGACTTGAAGACCACGGGCGGGTAGTTTTTGGGGTAGGGGCTGTTGAAGTACCAGACGCCATGCACCACAGCAGGCCGCAGCTCGTCGGGGAAGTCGAAGCGGCAGGGAATGGAGACACAAGTGCCCTCAAAGGCCGAGATGGACGAGGGCATCCAGGCGCCCCAGTGACCCCCTCGCGAGGCTGTGGGTGAGCAGGCCGGCAGAGGCTGAGGGGCATGTCTTGCCCAAATCAGTACACCCCCACCCCCATCACCTTCCACCAGCCTGAGGGGCACAACCCCAGCCTGCCTGAGGACTCGGCCCCAGGATTCCCAGCCACCCCCAGCCCTGCTACCTGCGATCATAATCCAAAACAGGGGCAGCGCTGTGAGGAATATCATTTTGTGCAGCAAGTGAGTGACAGCTGGAGAAGGGAGAAGAGGGGGTTACTAGCCTGGGCAAGGGAAACGGGGTGCTTCTCTTAAAGCTCTAGGAGGGGGCCTGCTCAGACAGTAGCCACTGCTGCTATTGGTATTTATCATTAGAAACATTTCCATGGCAGTGACCATGTCGCAGGCCTCAGTGCTGTACTCTGCTATATTAATTCATTTGATCTCTTTGAGGTAGGTGCAATGATTATCCTCACTTTACAGCTGAAGTCCAGAGAGGCTAAGTAACTTGCCCACGGTCACACAGCTGGGAAGTGACAACTAGAATATAAGCTCTATCTACCTGACTCCACGTTTGCAGACTTAATCACCCAACTGCCCTGTCTCTACATGGTAGGGATATGCGGATCATGATCTTCATCACCACTGTGCCCCTGGGGAGATCCAGAAAGTAAGGACGGAGCCAAGGCTGGATCAGCAAACAACAGGAAGAAGGGGGAGCCAAGAGGAAGGACCCCTGCCCCTCACCTCAGTGTCCCTGAGTTGGGGATGTCTTCTGCTCCCACTTGAAGTGGACAGCCAGCCAACCTGGAACAAGAGTCAGACAGGTGCAAGGGGACAGGGGTGTCCCCTGCCCCCCTCTTTCAGCATCTGCTATAAGCTGTGGCCTATTATAAAGCATCCCATGGATGCTTGGGACCTTCCCACATAGCCTGGGAGGTACTCTATATAGGGCCACCCCCCCCCAAGCTGCCATGGAAAACTATGGAGAAGAAAAGGGGTGTGACAGAGCATTGGAGTGTGTATGGGGGGGTGCAGGTGGAGGGTGTGTGAGTGGGGTGAGGCCTGGGGGTGGCAGGCAGGGACCCAGTGCCATCAATGACTGGGTTTCACAGCATCAGCATTCCCAACATGCCGCGTGAATTCCTGCCGCCCGCTCCTACCCCACAGACGGCCCCTGCTATCCCCACCCTCAGCAGAGGCCAGTGCCCAGCACAAAGGAGCCCTGTTCCCTCAGGGGCAGGGTGCCATGTCCTGGGGGGCTTCTGGGGTAGGTGGGATGAGAGAAGAGTCCCACACCCCTGGCTGGGCTCTTGCGTGGGGCAGGAAGGACCAGGGCTGGGGAGTAGGGAGCCCCTGGCACTCAGCTGCTCTGTGGGTTGCCCCAGGGTTGAAGCCAGGGTTTCCAAGCGGCTGCCCTTCCTGGCCTTCACCACCCTCTTCCCACGGACACAGACGCATGCAGTCAGACACATGCAAACGCCGCTATGAAATGTGACAGATCTAGACCCAGCCAGAAGAGCAGGCTCGCACAGTAGAGATGCATGTGGATACCCAGCCAGGACCCTGTGCACGTGGACAGGCACGGAGACCCCTGAGCCCACAGAGTGTGCTGGTACACAGTCATAGCAGCATACCTGCCCTGCCCTCCTGTGCACCTCACACCTGCACACACATGGGCACAGCATTCACACACACCTGCCTGTGTGCCATGCTCCCAGACACACAGACCTGCACACACACACACGGAGGTGTAGCTAAGGACTGACGGGCCCAGACACATGCTGAGGGACATGTGGCAGATGCCACCCTGGCACCTGCAATGGGAAGGTACTGGAGACAGACAGACACAGGGCCTGGGCAGACATGCAAAACAAGGGTGACACCAAGCATTCTGAACGGGGCTGAAAACTGGTTCTTGGAATGGTGAGAAAATCTTAGCCATGCCATTGGTTTGTCATTTGGGGTCCTTGTCAGGACCACAACCCATAAACAGATGCATATCTGTAGTAGGAAAATTCATAGGGCAGGTGGGATTAGAAAAAGTAGGTCTAAAAATGTTCCTTAGCGGGGGGTAGTGAAAAAAAGGTTCACAGACCCTGATATAGATTAAGATCCATTCAGGGAGGTGCATTTCAGGGAGGTGTGTGCATGCAGGCTCGTACACACACACACACACACACACACACACACACACACACCCTCCCTGGTGTGTGCCCAAGTGCTAGAACTTGCTCACTCACAGCCTGATGCCCCACCCCTTCCAGAGGGCAGGACACAGGTGTCTGATCACCTGGGCATCATTGCTCTCTCCACCCAGCATCCTTCCATCACAGCACCCCTCCTTCCCTTCACTTCCATCACATCTGCCTAAAACTTGGGGGCCCCCGGGCAGCTGCTGCTGCAGAACCTCCATCACAAGGGATACTGAAGAAGGCCCCTCTCTCTGTGGACACCGTCCTGCCACGGCCCCAGCCCACTCCCAACGTCCTACGGAACACCTTCCTACCCTAGATTAGTGGCAGCTCCCAGGGACCGTGCTGGCCTTGCCCGTGCCTCAGGTGCCCTGGCTCCACCCTCTCGGGCCGGCCCTCTGCTCCCACCACGTCCCGGGCCCTCCTGGCTGACTCACCAGGATGCTCTTGTGTCTGCACCCTCCGCAACTCGGCCCAGTTCGCAGTCCCCTGGCCTCCCAGGGTCTAGGCCCCCACTTGCCGGCCCCTCCTCTCCCCCCACCCCCACCGGGTGCCAGGGGCCGCCTGCCTCCAGGGCCCAGCTCCTCCCTGTCCCCGGGGGAGGGGGGCACAAAGGGGCCCTTGTCACCACTGCTCAACTGGGCAGCCTGATGCCTGGGTTCTGCGAGCTCCTTCCTGGAGGGGATGGGGTGTGGCTGCCTGACTTGTTCCCCCCTCCTCTAGCTCTGTGAACTCTGGTTCTGAGGAGCTAGGAGGGCACCCTGATATTTCTGAACATCTCAGGCTAAGAAGCAAAAGGCGTTGTCCTCAGCTTCCGGGGAATCTTGGTGGCAACGATAGGTTAGCCCTGGTCCCCAGGGGCAACAGAGACCAGTGTGGGTGTGAGGAGGGGTCAGGACCTTGTGTCTCTCAGCTTTACGGTCACCTCCACCCTCTCTTAGAGTCACTTCCCTGGGCCACATTTGGTGCCCGCATCCTGGTCGATGTTCTTCTAGGCTCTTCTTGCCATCAGAAGTGACCTTAGGGATTGGCCGTCTCCTGTCAGGAGAACACGACCTCCAGCAGGACAAGGGCTTTGCCTGCTTATTCCCAACCTGCCCTGAGCGTAGAACAGCTCCTGCCCAGAGCTAAGCATCATAAACGCAGAGTGGATGCACAAATGTGTCTGTCCCATATCAGGAGGCACCTTCTGACTGGAGGTCTTTGCACTCGATCCTTCCTCCTGGAACGCTTTCCTACCTCAGCCCATGTCCCACCCCGCCCGGCCCCAGCCTGCTCATCCTTTTGGCCCCCGGAGTGGATGCCACGGCCTCAGGAAGCCTTCGGCCTCCTCACCAAGCCAGGCGCCTGCATTCAGATGCCACCCTGTCCTTCCCCAGCCCCCAGCTCTGCCGACCTGCACCATCAGTGAGCTCCTTCCCCACTAGCCTGGAGCTTCCAGGAGCAGCACTTCTGTCTGTGTGTTCACCCTGTGTCCCCTAGATCAGGGTGTCCAGCAAGGGCTGTGTCGACTCTGAGCTGGGTGGGCACCTTTTGTGGGCAGATTCCGCCAGGATCCTCCTGCCACCCCAGCCGCCCCCATTGGGTATCCTCTTTTCAAGGTGGTGGCAGGAGCGGGCAGTGGCGTGCTTGAGTGTAGTGGTGGTTTGACCACAAGCTGTTCAGTCACACTGGGCGTCTTCTGTCTTCCTTGAGGCCAGAGTAGTAGAGAAAGAGGGAGGGTCCTTTCTCCCAGGGGAGAACCTGTGGGGGGTGAGGGGCGGGGAAATCCCTCAGACCAGGGAGTGAGCCGTCAGAGAAGGCTGGATGGAGGGGGAGGGGGAGTCCCACCCCCACCTCAGGCTTCATGATGTCAGACTCTGCCCGTGCCTTTCCCAGTCAGGGACAAAGGCCCTTTGAGAGTGGGGTGGGGCTTGGACGCCTGGGTCCCCGAGAGGAGAGGGACCTGGTGCCTGGGTTTTGGGGGTGCACACCGAGATCCTGGAGTCCTCATAACTCACAGCCTTCAAGGTCAGCCCCAACCTCCTGAGGGCCGTGTGTCTGTGCAGTTTGGGGGGCCATCTCCTGTCTGGACATGAACTGAGGGCTGTCCCTGGGGGGAAGAGGCACAGGCGTGCGTCCCCCGAAGAGCGCTGACCGCCATCCCTGGGGGACAGGAGGGCATATGTCTGCCCAAAGGGGAGAGGTGACGCTCCCAGCGGCTCCCAGCACTGACAGACCATTGGATCCTTCCAGACAAGGCAGGGGTGTTAGTTTGCTAGGGTTACTGTGACAAAGGACCACAAACTAAATGGCTTAAACATAGTTCATTGTCTCAAAGTGCTGGAGGCTAGAAGTCTGAAGTCAAAATACTGGCCTTCGGTTCCTTCTGAGAGCTGTGAGGAAAAGATCTCTTTCAGGCCTCCCCTCTTGGCTTGTAGGTGGTGCTCTTCGTGTTCACCTGGTGATCTCCCTGTGGGGGTCTCTGTGTTCAAATCCCACCCCCTCTTTTTTTTCCAAGTTTTGTTTTTTATTGATTGAGAGAAGGTGAAAGTGTGAGAGAGAAGGAGGAGGGCCCACCGCAGTCTCCATAGTTGTACATCGTTAGTGGTGACATGGTTTCATTCCGCACAGGTGGATGTGGGGCCACGCAGGGCAGGAACTGAACCGGAGACCTCCCACATGGGAGGCGAGAAACTGCTGCCGTGCCATCCTGGTGGTTACCAGTTGCACCACACACAGCTCAGCATGTGGGGTTGCATGAGCCGAAAATCGAACCCTGGACCTTGCAACTATGAGGCAAGCACTCAACCATTGAGCTATCCCAGCATGTCCCAAATTCCCCTTTTTATAAGGACACCGGTCCTATTGGATTAGGACCCATTCTAAGGACAGCATTTTAACTTGATTGTCTCTCAAAGGACCTTATCTCCAAATAAGATCATAATCTGAGGTCCTGGGGGTTAAGACTTTAACATATAAATTTAGGAGGAAAGGGCAATAGTTTAACCCATAACAGCAGGAGTTCAGAGTTTTATGTGAAATAGCTTGCTTCTTAGACACTAGCCCCATTTTATCTCAAATATTGTGCAGACCAAGCCAAACTCACCTTAGGGCAGAATCAAGCCCTCAGGCCCACTTGCTCAATGATCCCTGGAGTGGGTGCTGGTGTTTGGTCCAACCAAGAGGCACTTGCTGCCCTCAGCCAGAATTGGCAGCTGTGTACCTAGAGTTCTCAAAGTGGGGGCCCCAAGCCAGCAGCCTCAGCATCGCCTGGAAGCTGATTCGAAATGCAAGTTCTAGCTACTCCTCCCAAGACTTAATGAGCCAGGAACTCTAGTCTGCACTTTCCCAAGCTTTCCAGGAGATTCTGAGGCTCGTGGAGGTTCGAATACCTCTGCCTCTCATCTCTCAGACTACCTGGAAGGTGAGCAAACAGTGCTCAATGTCATTAAACATAATTAGCAATTTCAAGTTTCCCACCTCCCAGGTCTTTTTTTAATATATTTTTATTTATTTATTTTTTTGACGAGAGAGAGAGAGAGAGAGAGAGAGAGAGAGAGAGAGAGAGAGAGAGAGATACAGAGAGAGAACTGAACTGGGGGAGCTCCCAGTTCAGCATATGATTTCGCACGGACCGGGGCCGGGATTCGATCCCCGGTCCCTGGGGCTGCAAAGTGAGCGCTTAACCCACTGAGCCATCCCGGCTTCCCCCCTAGGTCTTTATTGAGGGAGTCTGAGAGGCTTCTACCTTCCTGTCAATACGGATCCTTTATGACTCAAGGGTCTCCAAACTTTTCAGCCAGCGGGCCGCATTAACTATCAAACAGCAGTTTGGGGGCCGACTACACACTCGAGGTCCAAATAAAAAAGAATCAAAACATAGATGTTGTTTTTAATTATTTATTTAATATTTTATTCAGATAGAAAGGTCTCCACGGGCCAGATGAGAGGGCCTCGCGGGCCACATCTAGCCCACGGGCCATAGTTTGGAGACCCCTGCAAGTTTACATCATGCAGCATTTCAGTTTCCAAAACCATGTCAGACTCATCCCTTGCTGAGCAGCTCAACAGCCCAATCAGCTGACAACTGTAGAGACACTTCTGTCCTCTTACACATGAGGCGGGGTTTCAGAGCCTAGAGCCAATGCCAGCAAGATCCACCGCTAATAGGAGGCCAAGCTCTCCAGCTTGCCTTCCTCTCTCTACCCCTGAATCTCTGTTCTGGAAAACCACCCCCAGAGGATGTGATTTCGAAGGCAGAAGGCAGAAGGCAGAAGTTAGTGGATTACCTACTGATCTGACTCCCAGTTGGGTTTAGTTTGGCTCACAGAGTATTGACTTAAAAAAAGATTAAAACTCTTTAATCAGTTGCCAATATTTTTAAAAACAGAAAAGTTCACATAAACCACCTCTGGGAGCCTTCTTCAGATGGGATCTGGGCCTCCTCACTTCCTATCCATATATAATACAACATTGAGACCAAATGGCCAAGGCCCTTTATCATCACACTGTAGCTGGTGTTTTCTTATGGGCTAAGAGAACAGTGAAATGCATCTGTTTCTATCAAAAGTGGAGAAATCAGATAAGTTGAGAGGGATACAGTTTTTAAGACGGGACCTTAAGTCCTTATGGAGGTGAACAGTATTCTCCTAGGCGTCTCATATGCAAAGTGTGTCATTTTTTTTTAAAGATTCATTTTATTGTTTGAGAGGTGAGAGACAGACAGACAGAAGGGGACAGGGCCCAGAGCAGTCTCCATAGCTGTATATCATTAGTGTTGATATAATTTCATTCCACCCAGGTGGATGTGGGGCTGTGCAGGGCAGAACCAAACCGGGAGCCTCCCACATGGGAGGCGAGAACCTTTACCACCACCCTAGCAGTTACCAGTTGTGCCGTGGTTCTGCGTGTGGGTTGGCACAGGCCAGGGCTAGGATTCAACCCGGGTTGCAAGGCAAGCACTCAACCTGTTGAGCTATCCCAGCATCCCCACAAAGTGTGTCTTCACTGAGAGACTACAACTTAAGATGCTCCGATGAGAAATCCTTCACACCTCATTCATTCGCTGCTTCCGTCTGGAAGGCCAGTGCTTCTCAAACGTTTTGGTCTTAGGACCCTTTCTGCAAAATTATTGAGGATTCCAAAATATTTTCATTTAAATGGGTTATATGTATAGTTGCCTAACATTAGATATTAAAACTGGAAAAAAAAATTTATTGTTCAATTTAGTGGGGTGACATTGGTTGGTAAAAATTACATAAGTTCCAGGTGCACAATTCTACATTACATTGACTATGTGTTGTATTGTGTGCTCACCACCCAGAGTCAGTTGTCTTTCTATCACCATATATTTGATGCTTCCCCCTCCTCTTCCACTCTCTCCCCTTTACAAAATTGGAAAAGTTTTAAAGCACAAGCACACAATCCATTATGACAATGACGTCATCACTTGTCACAGAGCTTCTGGAAAACTCCATTGTACATTCATGTGAGAATGAGAAACAAGTAACATGTTAGCTGTTTCCACCTGTGGAGCCCTGCACGGAGCCAGGGACCCAACTTTGAGAAACCTTGCTAGGCATTTGAATTTGTTAGCCCTGTTTCAAAAAGATTTCAAGGAGAAGAAACATTTTCCACTTTTTATTACTTGTTGTTGCCAACATGAATTCTAAATCTTATGAAGTGGGGCTTCAAGGGGAAGAACAGAAAAACATCCTTCACCAAGCTTCCTTGCAACCACCAGAACACACCAACCACACATATCCCACCCAGGGCCGGTCGGTCCTGACACAACGGGGGCCAGACCAGGCCTCTGGCATTGGCCTTTAGCAAACAGAAAGGGCAACAGACACTCTGGTTTGGAAAATAAAAGCTAGAACCAGCCACTTTATTCCGAGACCATTCACTTAGCGTTGGAAGGTGGCAGGAATAAATAAGGGGGTAGGGGTGGGGGAATGGGCAGAGGCTCTACGTCTTGCAGCAGATCCCACACCTTGATTTATAACAGCAGCCACAACAGAAGATGCAGATGGGGAAGTGGGTGTCTCGCCTCAGCCTCTGGAGCCCGGGCTGTGGGAAGGAAGGAAGAGTGAGCGGTGATGGGCCATGGGGAGGCTGGGGGAGGCCAGGGGAGGCCTAGGTGTTCTCACCATCAAGCCAGCTGTGGCTCCAGCTGTGGCTCCAGCTGTGGCTCCAGCTGTGTCCTGGGTCTGGAGGTCTGCAAGCTGTCTCGTCTGCGAAAGCAGAAGGGGTATTGAGGGTGGCAGGGGGCCCAGCAGAGCACTCAGATTTGCCCTAACCAGCCTGCTCCTCCTCAAGAGGTTGGTGGCCTGTGCTCAGCAGGGAATCCCAGGAGCAGCCTTGTTTTCTGGTGTTTCCTCACCTTCCCACAGGTAGTGCTCCTTCCTACAGACACCCTGGGTCTGTCTTGCTTTCTCCACAGCTGCGGCCCTTTGGGAGATGGCCCTCCCTGGCCTGGATGCCAGCCCCCACCATAACAGGCCTCCCTCCATCTTGCCCCTACAAGCCATTCCCCACACAGTGTCAATCAGATTGAGGGTTCCCTCATTAAAGAAGCCTGCAGGGCTCTTCCTGCACTTGGGAGGAAAATCAGCATCTGCACAGATGCCCGAAAGACTTGGCATGTCCAGCCCTCGGTCTCATCTCCAGCACCATCGCCTCCACTTTCTCAAGCCTCTGATGTGTGAATATGCCACACTCGCCCCCACCTCGGTTCTTTGCTTCTCACCCTCCCAGTCACAGGTCAAGTAACATTTTCTCACAAAACACTCCTGCTTGACTGCCAGCCCTTTATCCCACCTAACGCCCTCACCACCACCACCAGGGTCACTACTACAATCGCTAATGTTATTTGTGAATAGCACTTACTGAACACCATGATCGTAGGTTTTGTTCATCGACTAATTCCCTGACCAGGCGGTAAGCTCTCACCCACCTTGTTCACTGCTTAATCCGCACTGTCTAGATAGGACTTCACACAGACTAGGTACTCACTACTCAAATATCTGTGCACTCAGCCCAGGGCCCCCAGTTCCTGCAACTCAAGACCCTATCTCCGTACTGAGCAGCTGCCCATCCCTTCCCTGCCCTGAGCTCTGCCCAGTGCTGGGGGTCTCCAGCTGCCCTCAGCTGTCCCCTCCCAGGGCCAGGCTCTTCAGCCCCGGCTGCCCGCTGGGCCCAGGCCCTGTGGGCTCACCTGGTGCGAGAGAAATGAGGCAGTGGTCAGGCTGGCCAAGAGGAGGAGGAGGAGGCAGGCTGCCTGGATCTGCGTGGTCCGTGCCATTGTGCCGTCTGTCCCGCTTTAGGTCTAGGACAGGCTCTGGCGTCTGGGCTCAGTTACAGTTGCTTTTATGGGCCCTGCTGGGGGAGGCGGGGGTGCTAAGCCCCCTCCCCTTTGTCCTCACTCATTTCCAAGAAGGTGGTGGCGCCGAGAAGGCGAGAGAGATAAGCGGGAACAGAGTGACAGGGAACAGGGTTGTGTCACCCTCAGCCAGCAGAGGTGTGGCCAGGGGGTGGGCAGATGAGGCCAGACACTCACCTCTAGCCAGCCACCTGGGAAGCACTTTCCCTGACGTGACTTCACCTTATTGATCTCAGAAAAAATTCCCTTTCACCCCAGAAGTTGAACAGGCTGACGAGCAGGAGCAAGGTGCCCTCATCCTCCACCTTTCCCTGAAGTCCTCATTCCCATGGTCATTGACTGGGCCCCTCAGGGGTGCCCCACACAACACCCACAGCTTTGGGTTCTTTTCTGTAGGGTTCACTGTGACAACCAGATACAGAGGTTGAGTCGGCAAGAGCCCCGAGCATGTGTGCGGCCTTTTCCAAGTGTCAGAACCTGAAGCTGTGGCCCTGGTACCTGGAAAACCTGCCTGTGAACCTGTGACCGTGAAAGGGCAGGAACAGAGGTGGCTAACATCTGACGACTGCACCTCATACACCACAGCAGGTGTACTGGTACTTCTGTCAACTGTCAGTGCCTGGTTCTCTGCAGCGCCTGCCTGCCCCAGTTGGGGCTCTGCTCTGTATTCTGTATTCAGGGGCCCGAGCTGCCTCCTTAGCCCCTGAACTCAGGGTCCTGGCTTCCTGGACGCTGCTCCCGCTTAGGAGCCCACCATACCCAACAGCCCTTGGCAGGAGCCACACAGCCCAAGCGGGCGGCAGCGCGGGCCTGCCAGCCAGGCTGCCCAACGCTGTGGCGTGTGCTCCCGTCACCAGGCTCTCCTGCCTCCTCAGAACACAGAGCACAGCGGAGTGCGCTAGACCTGGCTGACCCTGGCTCAATGGAGCTCCTGCACAGCTCATCCCAACCCCATGCAGCATCATGCTGGCCACGTACACCACAGACATCAGCCGACCCTAGAAACGGGCTTTCTGTTGGAGGGCCGGCCAGCTCCATAGCACTGGCTGGGGAGGAGCCGAGGCTGCCGGACTGCCCCGGCCACTGCCTGAACCACAGGTCCTGGGTGCACTAGATTCAGGGGACCCACAAAGGGGATTCCAGAGATGAAGCTCTGGCCATTTTGCCCGACTCTAGGGTCACCCAGTGTCAGCCCTTCCACTGGAGCCTGGCGATGCTTCCGTTAAGGAATGAGCACTTCTTCCCTGCGCTGACCTGTTTGCCAAGGCCGCTCCAAACCACAGAACTGGGGTGACGAGAGGGTGCCCAAGAAGTAAATGCTGCCCCTGCCTCCCATTCACTCCACATGAGGCTCCTCTTGCTGCACACCTTCTCTGACAGCTCAAACAGGAATGGCCGGGGGAGGGCAGGGCTCCCACAGGGAAGGAACCAGCTGGGGGCTTTGGGGGCACACACAGGGTGGAGAACTCAGCAAGGTGGTGACCGTCAGGCCTAGACGCTGGGAGTGGGTGGCACGCGGGCTGCACGCTTAGCTCCAGGGAGGTGCGCAGCATCCCCCAGCACTGCCTGGCGTCACTGCATCTCCACTCAGGCCAGGTTTCATCATCAGCCAGGGGCAGGGGTCACAGCACAGGCGCCAGAGCCACTGTGCTAGGCGACAGGCTGACGGGCCAAGCCTGGCTTCCTGGCCATCTGCCTTCCTTGGGGGTGGGGGGCTCAAGGCCAGGCCCCACCATTGGCTGGTGCAGAGGGGAGGGCTTCAGCCCAGAACAGGGCCAGGAGCCAGTCCTGTTTTTAGGAACTGATGACACAGGAGACCCCAGCCTTTCCTCCAAAAACATGGGTCATGTCCTTGACCCAACCTCCCCCTTCTACCCCCATCCCACATACACACACCTCAGACCTCAAAGAGGATACTTGCTCCTTAATTATCCAGCCAACAGACTGGGTACCGGGCAGTGCAGGACAGCGGAGACTGGGGCATGGCCACCAACACAAGAGCGGAGGCTCGGCACCCATGGACTTCTGCAGACCCCATGTCCCCTCCCACACCTGAGACGGACAGATACACAAACAGACAAGGCGGGGCCACATGGGGCCAGTTTATTGCAGTTAAATACCTCTCTCTCTCTCTATTTTTTGTCCATTTTTTCCATAAAGAAAATTAACACGCACACGCACACACGCGCGCACACACACACACACACACACACACGCACGCCCAAAGGGGAGCAGGAATCCAGAAACAAGAGGTGCGGTGGGACTTGGCCTCCCTGCTTAGGTCCGGGCTTCAGGCATGGCCCCCCAAAGGCTCCCCTCCTTCCCGTAAGCACCCTGTGCCAGTACCTCTAGAGACCAAGGAGGCAGCAGGATATGGCAGGGCCTCTGTCCTCTTCCCTTGTGCCTCCAGGCGAGACCAACCACTAGAAGTGCTGAGGCTTAGGGAGAAAGGACACAGACGGACAGGGAGGGAGGGTATCATTTCCATGTTGAGGAAAACAGTGGGCGCTTACCCACAGAAATGCGTTATTTCTCCCCATTTTTGTTAAAAATCTACTATAAAAAACGCAGCTGGGGGAGGGGCGTCTGTCCCTCTCTGTGCTAAGGGCTGGGGCAGGGGGCAGCAGAGGCCTGGCTGGGGCCCCCGCCGCGCGGTGGGGCAGGCGTCACTGGCGGGTGCTCTCGCCCACCATCTCCAGGTTGTGCTGCTGCAGCTGGGCACGAAGCACGGCATTCTCGTTCTTCAGCTCCTCAATCTGGCAGACACGACAGGGGACAAGAAACCAGGGGTGGCTCCCTGCACATTGGGGTCCAGGGGCCCCCACCCAGCGCCCAGCCCTGGACCTTACCTGTTGCCTCAGGAGCTCATTGTCCATCTGCAGCCGCTCGGCCTCCTTGAAAGTCTCCTGCATGCGCTGGTTGGTCTGGCGCAGCTCCCGGATGTAGTCACAGGCCTTCGACAGGATCCCTCCTTTACTCTGGGGGTGGGGGTGGGTGCATTAGAGCTCTGTTCTAATGTCCTGGCTCCTGTTCACCCCAGTACAACTCCAGTGCCTGGTGGGCAGGTAGGCTTTCTGGGAGGAGGTGGGCGCACTCACCGCTCCCGTCTTGCTATTGTCTGTGTTACAATCTGGAATGATTTTTGAAAGTTGGACAATCCAGTTGTTGATCTTGTCCCTCCGCCTCCGCTCCACTGCAGGAGTAACAGCAATAAGGACAGCTAGGTTTACAGCACTGCCTGTGAGCCTGGCGATCTACCTCCCGAGGCAGATTCCATCAGACCCCAGGCCACTGAGGTCAAGTGCAGGCCCTGTCCAAGGTCACACTGCCTGCAAGTGCCAGGCCAAGATCAGAACGCCAGCAGCTGGCTTCCAGGCCCATTTCTTCACATCGCTTCTCAAGAGGAACAAAGTCTCACGCTCAAGTGCCACACACACCTTTAAAGCAGAACCAACAGCGTCCCAAGGACTGCAGGTTCACTTTGCCTGCCCAGTATATTTTTAAGAATTTGCATCAACATTTCAAACTTAGAATAGGACATTTCACATGATAACTAGAACCTTTTGAAAAATGGAGTTGCAGCGACAGTGGGCACTATTCTTGGGAGGTAAGAATGGGCCAGAGTTCCTGAACATGGGACCCAGTGCCCCTCTGGGCCCACGGCCCCTGCATTTAATTCTCCATAGTCCTTGGGTCTCCCCAGAGCTCTGAACCCCACGATTCTGTTTCTCCTTCATCTTTAAAACCAGTCTGCGCATGTCGCACCCCTGCTTCAAACCATTTTCCAGGGCCCTGGCAGCAGGTCCCTGCTCCCTGGACTGGCACTATGGCTCTCAGGGGCCTGGCCCACCAGGGAAAAGGCAGCACTGCGTCACCCAAGAACATGAACTCTACCTTGAAGGCCAGGGATGGCAAACTAATGGAAGATTTCCTTTGAAATATCTAGGTTTGTGATTTATTTCATAAGATGCCACAATCTCACACTGTCTACTGAGCTGAACAGGAGGGGCTCTTTGTAGTCAAGGACGTATCTTCTTTGTGTTGGAACCCGAGACCCCTGGTTCAGGGTCCATTGACACCAAGCTGTCCCAGCCCTTCCTTAGCTTCTAACCACACAGTACTAGGCGCAAAAGAGCTGATATCTCCCAACTCTCACTTACATGCTCACCCCCTGCCAGGATGGCCCATGGACTAATGCTGGCGGTGGGTGTTTGGGGGTTGGGAGGACTGGGCTTGTAGGTGGGATTTGGAAAAGAGAGCGAGGGGATATTTTCTCAGGGTTGGGTGATGCTGATGAAAGACTGGGGAAGGGGTCCAAGTGACAGGAGGGGTGGGCCAGGCACATGCCCCTTACTCCTTTCCTCCTGAGGCCAGCACTGCCCGACCTTGGTGTTCCCCCAAAGAACACACCTGACCACAAACAGACCAAGCCCAGTCTTCCCTTGCCACTGGGCTATGTCCACTCACTGATGACCAGCCCTTCACACCTCCAAGTGCCCCCTCACTTCGGCCTGGGTGGCAGTACCCTCCTACATGGACTCTCTTCCTCCCTGCCCTCTTCTTGCCACAGACACCTCCCCAATACCATGACAAGAAAGGTCACAGCACAGAGCTTCACCCGACCCCTGGCCCTGGGCCCCCGCTGTCGTGGTGAGCAGAACCTGCCCCTTGAGGACAGCCAGGTCTTAGTCTCTGGGAACTCTGTGGCCAAAAGCAGCAGCAGAGCTCAGAGTGCAGCCCCAGACTGGCGGCACCACCCGCCCTGTCCCTTGGCAGCGTGCTCTATTCTCGAGATTTCAGCCCAGGGACTCGGCAGCAGATGGCTTCTGTTTTCCTTTACCCTCTGCAGTCCAGCCTCTATGAGCCTGGGCACCAGGCTGCAGCTGTATCTCCTAGGACTTAGGGGTGGCGAACCTTTTGGCGATTGAGTGCCAACGTTTATGAAATAAGAGTATACTTGCTCGACTCGCGTGCCAACCCATCGAGTGAGACAGAGGTATCGATTATTTTTATGTCTATAAGAGCATAAACAATAATTTTTTTAAGATTTATTTTATTGATTTTTGACAGAGAGAAACAGAGACAGAGAGAGACAGAGAGAAGGGGGAGGGCCCAGAGCAGTCTCCATAGTTGACATTAGTTTTCCATATAGTTTCACTCCACAGGCGGGTACAGGGCTGCGCAGGGCAGGAACTGGGTCGGGAACCTCCCACATAGGTCCCGGCAAGAACTGAACTGGGGGAACTCCCCAGTTCAGCATGTGGGTCCGCATGGGCCGGGGCCGGGATTCGATCCTCGGTCCTCGGGGCTTCAAAGCGAGAGCTTTACCCGCTGAGCCATCCCAGCTTTCCCCTAACAATAATTTTTTAAATGGCATTCACAGCTCCGCGTGCCACTTTGGGCACGCGTGTCATAGGTTCGCCACCCCCATCCTAGGTACTTATTTCACGCCACCAGGGGGCGAGGAGAGGGCGTGTGGCACATCTCCGGTTTCATTTAAAAACGTACTGCCTGTCCTACTCTGTGCTGGGTACTCCGAGAGGCCACAGTCCACGGCGGACTCAATCTCTGTCCCACTGGCATTCTCAGCACCATGAAGTGCATGTGAACATGTGACACCAGCGCCGCAGGGTGTGTGCTGTAACTGAAGTTTGTGCTAAGTGCCTGGAGAATGCAAGGGTAGAGCAAAAATTTCTCCATGGATTGAATGGGGTGCAGTGTATCTCCAAAGACTCAGAAGCATTTGGGCTAGATTCTGAGGGGAGGGGCATCAGACAGACAAGTGTCAAGATCGCAGAAATGGTGACATGGAAATACTTTGTGGGTCATGCAGCAGGGTGGTAGGAAAAGATTGTAAAAACAGGCTGTGAAGGCCCTGAATGCCCTACTACTCTAGGGGTCCAGGCCCTTGAGCCTTGGGACTTGCATTAAGCAGGTGGTGATGTGGTCAGGCCTGTGCCTTGGGAAGATCATTTTGGCACATCTGAAATGAAGGAAGACCAGCTAAGACCAAGGCCACGTCCATTCCACAGAAGTGCTTTAGTTACACCCATACAATATTTAAAATGTAATCTAGGAGCAAAATCCACGAGGACTGAAGGGAGAAATGAACAAATTCACAAACATATTTGGAGACGTCAACACTCTTCTCTAGAATAAACAAAAAAACCAGGACAGGAAACCTGAACACTGTCAACCAACTTGACCTAGGTGACAACTGAGGGAACACTCTGCACTAGCAGCAGGTACATATTCTTTTTAAGTGCACACAGAAACTTTCTCCAAGATAGACCATTATTTGGGGCCAAAACAAGTCTAGTAAACTTCAGAGAACTGAAATTATATACAGTAGGTTTTCTGATTAGACTAATATTAAATATAATAAAACCAAATAAAAAATAAAGATACCTATAAAACCCACAAATATTTGTAAGTTAAGCAACACACTTCTAAATAACTCATTGGGTAAAGAAATCACAAACTAGACAATATTTTGAACTGAGTGATAATGAAATCACAACATAACCAGATAGGATATAGCTAAAGCAGTGTTAAGAATGAAATATGTGGGGAAGCCGGGATGGCTCAGTGGGTAAAGCGCTCACTTTGCAGCGCCTGGGACCGAGGATCGAATCCCGGCCCTGGTCCGTGCGGAACCATATGCTGAACTGGGAGCTCCCCCAGTTCAGTTCTATCTGTCTCTGTCTCTCTCTCTCTCTGTCAAAAATTAATAAAATAAATAAACTTAAAAAAAAAAAAGAATGAAATATGTAACTAAAAAGGAGTACATTAGGGGAGGAAAAAGGTTTAAAATAATCTTTAAAAAGCTAGGAGGGGAAAATCCAGCAAATTAAAACCCAAAGTAAATAAGCAGAAATGAATAACATTAAGAATGGGAACTATTGAAACACAAAAAGCAATTCCATCCAGCATTTAAAAACCAGATTTCACATAAAGATCTGTATTTCTCAGAGGTTGCAGCAACCTTGGACCCAAATTCTGACATGGTAGCACTGGGCTGGTGCTGCAAAGGCCACCCTTCAAGCAAGACACATATGCCCCAGTTCACTGGGGATGGGTGTCTGGACGTGGGCTCCTGCAGCACCAAGAAATGGTGGGAAAGATGTAACAAAGAGAGAGAGAAGCTGATTTGGTTTGAAGTCTTCAGAACAGAATCTTGGGGTTTGGGGATGTGCAGGAAAGAGGGCAGAGTGAAGGCAGCCCAGCGTTCAGTTCTGGCTTGGGTAATTGTGACAGGGTGCCTTTGGCGACCCTGGGAGAAGAGTTGTTGCATGGGAGCCTTTGGAAAGGGGAGACAGCAGGTTCTGTTTTGGACAAGCTGAATCTGAGGGTGTCTCAAGGACATCCAGAAATGGAGATTTTTGAATGAGTGGCTCAAAATGTGAGACTGGAGTTCAAGAGAGAAGAATGGAGTGGAAACATGTTATCTCACTTCCCATATCCAGGGGGTGAAAAAGCCCTGGGGGGACATCACGGAGCAGGTCTACCGGTAACCTTTTTGGTGTCATGCAGAAAGCCAGCGGAATCCCCTCCCCTGAGAAATGATGAACACCTACAACTGGGGATGGGGCTTTGAGGATCTGGACAATCCCTGGATACTGACCAGACCTTAAGAAACACCAATTGTGGAAGCCGTTTTCTAGCCTTGCCCAATGTGAGGAATCGCCTGGGGAACTTGTTAAAATACAGACGCCTGGGCCTCCCTCTGATCTACCCATTCAGAACCTGTAAGGACAGTCCTGAAGACCTCGTTAGCAAGCTTCCCAGAGTGTTCGGGAAGCTGCTCTGAGGACAGGCAGGAAGGAGAGGCACAGTGCCAGAGAATCAGAGCAGGTAGAGCAGAAAGGATCACTACCGAAAGGAGCAGACTAGGTAGAGTCAGACGCTTGGAGGGCAAACAGGAAAGGAAGCCAATGGATTTGGCAATGAAGTTGTCATGGGTGACTTTAAATGGAGCTGTTTTGGTAGAGAAAAGAGCCAGACTGCCAAGGACATGGGGAGGAGTAGAGGGTGGGTCAAATATTGTGCAGGTTAGGAGAGAGAGGGCAGGATACAGATGGAAGGTAAGGAAGGGCAAGGTCATGAAAAAACAAAAATCTGCTTTTTGTAGAAGATTCCAGACTGTTTGCAGATGGATTAGTCCAGTGAGAGGCAGAGTCAGAGTGGGGTAGAGGGTGGCTGGATGGTATCCCAAGAGTGGTTTGCTGCAGTCTCCCCAGGGGCACACCACATTGCTGGGGGCTCACAGGTCTCAGCTTGCTGTGTCCTCACTATTAGCCTCTGCAGGAGTCGAGTTAACACCATCTTACAGAGGAGTAAACAGACGCAGATTAAGGAGATCTGAGATACATGATGTCTGCAGACAGGACTGCTGGGGAGCCTACAGGAGGCCCTTTAGGCTCACCCCTTCCCTTCTCAAACAGACCTGACCCCTTCATGAAACCCTGATTCTTCAGCCTTGGAATCTTCACCCCACGCTCTGCCACCCTCGTGCCCTGTCCTGACTCGGGCCTGCCACCTGCAGTCACCTATTTTTCTAGTCTTTGGTATCACAACTCCCGTACTAACTAGCCTCCATACACAAACCCATTAGCTTCCCCTCAAAATCTACAGAACTCCAGGAGCAGGGACACTGGGAGGGCCTTTCACCAGGCCCCCTGTGATCTGGCCCTGACCAGCACTGCAACTCTGCCAACTTCCTCTTCTTTCCTGAATTTTGCTCACCTTCCAACACATCGAGTTTGTTCCAGTTCAGGCCTGGGTGTTTGCACTTGCTTGTTCCTTTGCCTGGGACTCTTCCTCAGTACTTGGCCAGCCCATTCCTTAAAGTCTACTTGGACCTCTGCTAAAATGTCACCTCTTAAGAGGCCTACGCTGCCACCATTTCTCTCCACCTCCTTACCCAGCTTAACCTTCTTTCATGTGACTTACAAGTATGCTACCTGACGTCATGCTGTAGCTTTGTGTGATTTCTGTCTCTCCCACCAGAATACACATTGAGAACCAAGGCTGCATCTGATCTATCACCTGCTGTATCTGAGGTCCTAAAACAGGCCGGCACATAGTATGTAAGTGCTGAAATGCCTGAACTCAGTGTGCTGCTTAGATTTCATCACAGCTGCATAGGCCCACCCCCCATCGAACACCTGCAGGACTCTCAGGGCCTCACCCTGGCATTCAAGGCCCTCCTTGACCCTCCCAGTTCCTCCCCCAAGCACTCCACATGGGACCTCTGTAACAATGAAACCCGCACCCCCAAAGCACCTTGACTCCCCTCTGCCTGGCAGGCCCTCCCAAAGACCACCTCCCTGGGGATGCATCACCTAGTCCCCCGCTCAGTGTTGTCACACCACCCTGAACTCCTCTGGGCCTCTGCGACACTCTAGACCGTGCCTCACACCTGACCCAGGGCACATGCTGCCCAGCCTGGAATCCACCTTCAGGAAATATTCGCTGAAAGACAGCAGTTTGGGCCTTAAGGTGTTCCCTGGATGTTGTTATGTCCACTGTAGTGGCTACTGACTGGGGGCAGGGGATGGGGTGGGGGACTAGGGGACAGCAAAGAGGGCCAAAATGACCTGAGGGTAGATTTGGTGTTTATGGGAAAGGCAGGATGCTCCTTGGCCAGCCAGAGGCACAGCTTCCTACAGTTTCATCCTCAGATGTGCTCCCTATCAGACCAGAGCTACTTCTGGAAGCCCAGTGGGCAGGGGAGTAAGGGACTCAAACACAACAGCTACCACTGCAAAGGAGCCAGACCAATCCAATCTTTCACTTGTAGCAGGCCTGGCTGTGCCTGTGAGGCCAAGGCCTGCGCTGGCCCAGGGACCCCACCTTGACCTTACCTTCATTGTGCTGAGCTCTCCTTCTCTCATCTCGTGGTGTTCTGGTTCCATCAATTTTCCTAGAAGAGGGGAAAAACGGGAATGTATTATCTCAGGGCCCGTTAGTTCAAGACTTTATTAAGGAGTCAGACTTGAAAATGACCTTTGCGAGACATATCTATATGTGGAAAGAGGAAATCACACTTTATTTATACTTAACAAGCAGAAACAGACCAATAACTACACCAAGTGCTTGCTGCGTGCTCAACTGCCAGGCTTGCATTCCAGAAAACTGTGCCTTCCTTCGGCACCACACCAGGCCCTCCCAGTGTCCCCTGCTCCTGGGCCCAGGGTCTCCTGCACATACGGGGAGTAGGGGTGTGTCCTGGGTGCAATCGTCCTTTGAGTTCCCGTCTGAAGCACGTCTTGGGGCGTCATCATGACATAGAACTGGCCTGCAGGGAAAGCAGGGGTTAGTGCCAGACCTGGAGGCAGAGTGAGAACTGGTTGAGGGATCCCTCCTTGCTAGGCCTGTTGCCTCCCCTGCCTTCCACCTTCCTCCCTTTCCTCCGTTTACCTCCAGCCTGCAAGCTCTGATCTGTGGTCTGTACCGACACAGCCGTGGTATCTCCCACACTGGATGCTGGGAAATAGGCAAATCGTGCCTCCCCACTGACAGCCTCAGCTGCTGGGCTGCCGCCATTGCTGAAGGGATTTTGGATTACAGCCTGGGGAGGAGGAGGACACAGAGGCCACCCTTAGCCATCGTTCCTCAACTCATCCCCTTGTTGCCCTATGTGGTATTTACTGGACTTTCTGTGGAGGACGGGGAACCCCTCTGTATGTGCCTCTGCCTGTCTCAGATGGACCTGGAACTTTGCACTCAGCAATCACTTGGTGACATGACTAATTTTTACCTCTAAGAAACTTTGCTATTACCATCATCCCCACTCTACAGAAAAGCAAAACAAAAACAAAACGATGGGCCAAAGATCTTCTCCAAGGTTTCACTGTGCAGAACTGAGATTTGACTCACACAGCCTGATGGCCTGTGTCCCACCTGCCCCGCCCCCTGGGGCTCCCCAAGAACAGTCAGTGTCCCCTCTCCTCTCCCCCAGGAGCTGCTGGGCACCTACCAGTGGGAAGGGTGCTGCGGGACCTGGGGGCACAGAGGCAGCAGCGGGACCAGGGCGCTGGGCTGCCCCATCCACACCCACCTGGGTCACAGCCTGCTGACCCCCCGCGAAGGCCGCCGTAGACACGACGCTGACGGCGCCTGCTGTGTCGCCCTGGCCATCCAGCTGACCATCAGTCACCTGGACTACGCGGTATGTCACCTGCAGAGGGCGGCAAAGCAACAAGACCAGCGCTGGGACCCAGGTAGGGGCCAAGTGCGAGCCCCTCCGTTCACCCTTCCGCTTGCCCATCGGGCTCCGGGCCCGCAGCTTCACCTGTCCTCCATTATTCTCTGTGCGGAACTGGTACTGGATGTTGTGGTCGCCGAACGCCGCCTGCTGGACGCTGGCGATAGCCACCGCTGTCTGCTCCTCCGCCCCAGGGCCGTCCCCGCCTGCGGTCGGAGGAGGGTACGGGGATGGTCAGCGGTCGCGTGGGCCGGGGCGCCCCCTGTGTTCTCCCCGGGCACAGGCCGCAGCCCTCGTGGGCCCCGCGTGCACTCACCCTCCTGCAGCTCGACGCCCTCTTCTGCTTCGGGTCCCTTGTCGTGGCTGCGGGGAGGGCGGGAAGAGGGGGTCTGGGCCAGCCGCGCGCCCGCCCCTGCCCAGGTGCAGGGCCCCCGCCCCGCCCCGCCCCGTTCGGGGCTGGGGCACCGCTAAGGCCTGGGGCCGGGGGCATCCTCGCGGGTCCCCCCTCCCTCGCGGCCTCCATTTTGAGCTGGGCCCAGCGGTCGCTCGGGATCATGGCGGCCCGGCAGCCAGGCCGAAGGGCCGGAGCCAGGGCGCCCCGGGGCGCGGGCCGTCCGGGCGCCCTTACCTGGCGGCGGCAGCAGCGGTGGCCGAGGCTGCGGGATCCAGACCCGGGTCCAGCATGTCCATGGGGGGGTGGGGGCGGGGGGGG
>PVKE010015495.1:0-33224 GCA_004027555.1 Craseonycteris thonglongyai
TGATGCCTTTCATTTCAAGGAGTTCCTTTTGGTTCTGCTCTAGCTTCTCAATTTTGTTGGTAAAGTACTCATTTTGCTCAGAAAATGTCTTGTTGAGGTCATTTAACTGTGTCTGGGTACTTTGCCAGCATTGAGTGAGCTCTCTGAGTGTCTTGATTAATGCAGCCCTGAATTCTGTTTCACTTAGATTTGATTCCAAATGTGCAAGGTCCTTTACTAAAGACTGCCCCTGATCTTCTGGAGGGGCTTTGGATTCTGAAGTGTGCATTGTGTTTGATGTGGTTCTTTTAGCTTTACGCATAAGTCTGTTTTCCCTCTGGGGCGTTGCCTATCAGATGGTCTTCTCTTTATTTTTTCTTTTGGATTCAGTTGTGGGAGAAGGAGATTTTGGGAGAGGGTTGGGGGAAGCAGACAGCTTTTGTGTCCTGGGACACTTCAGGTTGCTGTCTTAGCTGTTAGATAGCAGGGTGGTAAAGGTGTGGCCAGGGGTGTGGGCATGTGAGTAGGAGCTAGGGCGGGCCTGAGACACAATAGCAGATTCCTCTTTCAGCAGGGGGTTGGTGGTTCAGTGCGGGCCAGGTGCAGGAGCTCTGGTCTTTCTCTCCGCCTGGCTGCCCCTCCTTCAATCGTATCTGTAAGCCACGCCCGCAGGGCAGCACTTGGATGGGCTGGGGCTTGGCAGAGGCCCCGGTTGGCCACGCAGTCCCGCGCGCCGGCAATGACACCACGGTGACCTGGTCGGCAGCCCAGTTGCACGTGTGGGCTGCAGAGCCCCAGAGGCCCGCTGGGCAGGATGCCAAAAGCCCAGTTGCACGCTCATGAGCAGGCAGCAGTGCTGCAGCGGCCCGGTGGGCAGGGCACCGAAAGCTGGTCTTGCGCGCTGGCAGCGGCTCTGTAGCAGCCTGGTGGGTAGGGTGCCAAAAGCTTTGTAGCGCGCTGGTGAGCAAGCAGCGGTGCCACGGCAGCCCGGTGGGCAGGGCACGGAAAGCCCGGGTGCGTGCACGCAGCAATGCGCAGTGGCCCAGTGGGCGGGGCGCCGAAAGCCCAGTTGCACACTTGCGAGCTGGCAGCGGTGCTGCAGCGGCCCGGTGAGCGGGGCGCCAAAGGCCCAATTGCATGCTGGCAAGCAAGCAGTGGTGTCGTGGTGGCCCGGTGGGCGGGTTGCCGAAAGCCCAGTTGTGCGCTGGCAGCGGCGCAGCTCTGGCCTGGTGGGCAGGGTGCCGAAAGCCCGGGTGCCTACACGCAGCGGTGCCGCAGCGGCCCAGTGGGCAGGGCGCCAAAAGCCCTGCGCGCACAGGCCGTAGCTCGGGCGGCAGCCGCTCTACGCTCCCGGCTCTGCTGAGACCGCCGGATTCACTCCAAGCACGTCCAATGCAGCTCTGCCCACTCAAGCCCCAGCCCTCACTCCAAGAGCCCTGTCCTCAGAAGGCGCCCCCTCACAGTCAGTCTCCTCCGTAAATCAGGGGTGCTGAGCTGTTGTGGGCTGGTGCCCTGCTCTCACCCCGCCCGCCGGGAAGTGCAGCCGCCCTGCTCCACAGTCCCTGTTCCACTTTAGGCTCTGTGATCTGATTAGGGCACTGTGTGCTGTCCCTTGAGTTCGGATGTTAAATTGTCCTCAGTCTTGTGGGGCTTCCACGCTCCCTAGGTCTCGGCTTCCAGCCCGCCCTTGATCCAGCTCCACTCTGACCGGAGTCCCCCAATCCCCCTTTGTTTTTGCCAGCCCCGGGCCGCGCTCCGAGTCTCTGTCCCCGAACCGCTGCTTCCCTTTTCCTCTCCCGCTCTCCCCTTTTTTCTCTAACCTTTGTGTGTTGTTCTGTGTTGTGTGGTTCTCTTAGTTGAGGTTTCTTCTCAGGATTTCCCCTGTGGATTCCCCTCTGTTCACAAGGCCCTTCTCAGGCAGTTATCGGAGTTCTCCTCTCATGCCGCCATCTTTGATCTCCTACCTAGCAATTCTTTAAGAGTAAATCTGCTAGTGACAAATTTCTTAATTTTCTTTTATCTGAGAATGCTCCTATTTTTCCTTCTTCTTTGAAGGATAGTGTTGTTAGATATAGAATTAATAGTTGACAATAGTTATCTTTTAGCACTTGAAAAATGTTATGACACTTCCTTCTTGTCTCTAAGCCTTCGATGAGAGATTTGCTATCAATCAAATTAGTGTTCCCCTATATGTAATGAGTCAGTTCTCTCTGCTTTAATAATTTTTTTTTGCCTTCAGTTTTCAGAAGTTTAATTATGGCATGCATTAGTGTAGCGTGGTTTATATTTATCTTATTTGAATTCACTCAGCTCCTTAACCCTATAGGTTATGTCTTCTGACAAACTTTTTCTGGAATCTAGGAAGTTTTCAGTTTTCTTTTCTTTTTCTTTTCTTTTCTTTCTTTCTTTCTTTTTTTTTTTAATATTCATTAGCCCTACTCTTTCTTTTCTCTTATTTTATTTTTTAAGTTGTTTTTTTTTTTTTTGAACTTCAATGTTTGTCTTTGTGCCACAGATTCCTGAGGCTCTGTTCATAGTTTTTTCAATCTGTAATATTTTTCTATCTATTGTTAAATTCTAGTTATACTTCTGAATTTACTGATTCTGTCACATACCATCTCCACTCTACTGATAATGCCTTTAGAGAGTTTCTTATTTTAGTTATTGTATTTTTCAATTCTATAATTTTTGTTTGATTATTTTTATAGCTTCTATTTCTTTGCTGATATTTATTTCTTCATTTGTTTGAAGAAAATTATTATTGAAGTATATTTTGGATGATTGATTTGTCAGATGATACTGCATGTGATTTGTCTCGGTGTTGGCATCAGTTGATAGTCAGTCATTCAAGTTGTGATTGTCGTGGTTCTCAGTATGATGGGTAGGTGAGTAAGATGGGTCCCAGAATCATTAAGGAAGCAGACTACTTCCCTTGGCTGCTTATTGTTAGTGGGGCTCCTGATGGATTTCCTCTTGCTGCTGCCACTTGTAGTGGTGGAATTTCTGTTTTATTTTAGGAGAAGCGTGCATATAAGAAATACCTTCTGGGGAAGCCTTGATGGCTCAGTGGGTTGAGCGCTCACTTTGCAATGCCAGGGACCGAGGATTGAATCCCAGCCCCGGCTTGTGCGGAAACATATGATGAACTGGGGAGCTCTCCCAGTTCAGTTCTCTCTGTGTCTCTGTCTCTGTCTCTGTATCTCTCTCTCTCTGTCAAAAAATTAATAAAATAAAATAAATAAAACTTAAAAAAAAATAGAAATACCTTCTATTGTTGTGCTGGGAGTCAAGAGACACTCTGTAGTTTTAAAGTCTAATTAGGCAGTCCCTAACTAGTAAATCTTTTCCTTTCAGTTCTGGAGTTCCTAATTTGTAAATCTTCCTATTTCCACCTTTCAGAACCCTCACTGGGTTTCTTGTGTTATTTCTGGGAGCTATAGTTATACCTAATGGGAAGTAACAAGGAGAAACAAGTCTATACCGTGTTTTCTGGATGAGAAAATTTTATTTTAAATTGATTTTAAAATTTTATTTTAAGTTGATTCAAATTCATTACATAGGATCATTCTAATTGTTCAGGTATAAGTGGTTTCTTAAATTTATAATTTATAAAATTATCAGTATGATAACACACATCATTATGTATCTCTATACTTTTTAGCCATGTGAATAATAAGCTAAAGTTTTAAAATTAGACTTACTTGTTTAAATATGTATCTTAAGTATAGTATTCTTAGATACAAGCTACAAAATTCTCTAATGCAAAAAAGCTATATTTTGAGGACATACATTTGAAAAGATTTTTCTGAAATTTTGGACCTAATATAGTTAGTTTACTTTAGATTAAAATAATCTTTTTTGATAAAATTATATTTTCATATGATCAGTTAAATATGAGAACAATGATGCAATGGGTCAAAGGCTAATCTATTTGATCAGCGATAGGCACTGAAATGTGTATGATGACTTAAACAGACACTGTGAAAATGACTCTAGGGCCAGAAAATTGTTAGTTCCAGGAAAATGCACTGCTTAGAGTTAGATATAGTTGTCAGGAGAGTCAAATCTCAGCAGCGCTCTGTAAGTTTAATAAATTGAAGATCAAAATACTTCCTCCTCACATGATGAGCTGAAAATTAATTTAGTTCTTTCAACATTCAATCAACTTCCCAATACTGACGTTCCTTGAGTACTGCAGTTTTTGTTGTTGTTGTTGTTGTTTTGTTTTGTTTTGTTTTTAAGCAGAGAATGCTTATATCTGATTTACTTGTATAAATTTTAGGTTTTTACTCATATACACAGGCTAATGCAAACTTTAGAAATTTTTCTCTACTGTGAGATTTTACAATTAATATGTCCGTAGAACCACTGGAAATGACTAATTATTACCAATATCCGAGTATATTTTCAGAAGATACTGCACCAAATTTCATACACAAGGATGTGCGTAAGGCATGCCACATTATTGATATATGTAAGAATGGATAAGCTCAGATTCAGAAAAATATCCACATGCATCTGAATCTTTTTAAGTAAGTACCTAATCTCAAAGTTATTATTGAAATTAAAACAAAAAAGGTAGACATCACTGCCTGCTTTAGAATTAACACATGGCAAGTTATTAGGTGACTGTGAACGGGCTCTGTCTCAACAGATCATCTGCTCAGGGTTGGAAAATGGAAACCTGGAGATTCATCATAGCAATTAAGTTAAGTTGTGTCTAGATACTTTTCAGCTAGTAATTTATAAGCACTGGCTACATCTATAGCACTATTAGATGGTCCTTAAACTCTGATTGTTAATCAAGGTTATCAGGGTTTGGAAATAAGAGCAGGTAATATTGTGAACCACTGGATAATAAGATTCCATCATTAAGTCCTCAGACGGACTAAGGAAGCATGAATTGACTCGTGTTCACCCCTTGCACAAAGAACCCAGGTAAGTAACAGGTGGTATCCTAGTTGGGAGAGACTCAGGTTGGAATTGTGGCTGGAGACTGCACCCCAAAGATTTGTTTCCAGTGTGGCAAAGTAGTGGCATAAAGTAACTTCCATAGAGAGTAAAGGGCTAAGTAAGAAAATGGAGATTACCCAATGCTTTATTCAGATGTAACAAAGAAAGTTGTCATGATTGACACCACTAAAGTGTTGCCGTGGGTAGCAGAAAGGGAACAGTGTTGAATAGGGAGTAAGTGCCAACACTGGTATCTTTGTTCCCAGGATAATTTTTCATTTCCCTGTATGTCACAGAAGAGTTGATCTTTGATTACTCTGCTTCTTTTCCCCTCCATTCCCACCACTGAATGTGATAATGTTTGCTACTTTAGCCAAATTCTTTGGTTTTCAATATTGCAAAGTGAAACAGAAATGGGAAAAGGATTCATAACTCTAGAGTAGAGAAAACTGAGAATAATTTAGGCTTAGCCGTTGAAATGGTTTATACAATATGATACTGAGAAAGAGCAAAGTGTTTAGGAGAAAAAGAGAAGTCAAGCTAACTGGGAGAGACCAGGAGGTTACGATATGAGAAACATGGTGAAGAGCAACTAAGGGATATGTGGGAAATAGCTGGAATATGATATGGATAATTGTGACAAATTTGCATTTCCCAAAGATAACTAGTCTCATATTTAACATGCTTTTCTGAAATGTGAACTTGACATTTTCTTATCAAGAGTGGTAGTCATTGACAGTCCTCTGGAATCTAGACAGGCTACAGCTGCTATCCGAATGGCAGAGTGCAATGGAGGCATTCTTTGTGACTTCTGAGTCTCAGTCAAAAAAGACTAGGCAGTTTCTGCATTTTTCTTTTGGAATATTTACTCAGAATCCAGTTGCATTCTCTCAGAGCCTGGCTTCCATGTTATAAAAAACCCAAGTACCTAAAGAGGTAGCAATGTGGTGCCTCAATCAACAACCTCAGGTAGGCCCAAATGTTGAGTTATTCCAGCCCTGCTTTCCTCAATGAGAATGAAGAAGCTTCTAGTGCAAGCCAGTTGAAGAGCAAGCCTTTGTGGAGCACACACAGCCATTTTCACTTTACCCTGTCTGAATTCTTGACCCATAAATCTCAGCATAATAAAATAATTTTTTATGCACTTGATCTTGAGGTGGTTTGCTTTGCAACAAGAGACAACAGAGAATAGTAACGCTGTATGTTTGCATACCTTCAATGAACTTGATGAGATTTAATAAAAATGGAATTATTCTTAACTACATTTGGATGTTGAATAGTGCTTATTGAAAGTTCTGTAGCCTGGAGACCATACCAACCAGACTGTATATTAATGCAGTGAATTTAATTTTTAGTTTAGTTTAACTAGCTTTTGTTAGGAGAAATATTTCTTGTAATGTTAAATAATGAGAAATATTTTTTGTAATGTTAAATATTCTATGCCTTATAATTTCTTAGAATTCTTTCTAAGGGGGGAAGTAGAGACTCATGTGTGTGTGTGTGTGTGTGTGTGTGTGTGTGTGTGTGAGTGTGTTAGTGATCTCAGATGACAAAGATTACCAAGACTTGACCAATTTTAAATCTATTACAGAAATATTGGAAAAAGGAGTAAAAAAATAAAATAAAAATTGCACTGGGAAAGTTAGGGCTCTATAGTAAAATTTAATAACATGATTTAGTGTAACAATATATAGATTTCTCAGTTATGAATGTTAGTTCTAGACAGGAAAGATTATTTTAAAATTTGTATTCAAACAAGTAAAAAGATAATTTTTAAAAGTAAAATTCAAATGTATATATCAACATGAACTCATGACATTTATAATAAAAATGGATTTCTCACTTTATTGATAAAATGATTTAAGAACTCTCTCTTCTAAGGTCACTTGCCTAACACTAGAATTACACTTGGAATTTCTAACACTTTCTCTTAACAGCTACTTGGAGAACAATTGGTTCCTTGTCTTGGCATGTGAAAAATAAAGACAATCTTAAAACATTTTGTTTTCAGAAACAGGGAGGCTCTCAGTAATTTTTTGGTTTGAATTAAAATAGACAATTTGGTCAACCCGAAAGAAGGGCTTCTAGAGGACAAATTTTGACAATTAGAAACCAAGAGAAAAAAATGATTATTGTCAATTGAAATGTTCTCAGTATATAAAGTAATTTGCATTGTTGTACTGTTGAAATACAAATGCAAACTTTCACATAAAATATGTGCTAAAAATTAGTTATTTGGCCCACATGAATTTACAATATTGTCTCCAAATATATAATAGATAGGTGATTCTTTCATTCATTCTTTCTTTCTTTCTTTCTTTTTTTATTTTCAACTTAATTTAAAAAAATTTATTTTTAATTGTTAAGTTTATTGGGGTCACATTGGTTGGTAAAAATTGCATAGGTTCTAGGTGTACAATTCTGCATTACATTGTGTAAGTATTGCATTATGTGCTCACAGCCAAAGTCAGCCCACTTTCTATTACCATGTATTTGATGCCCACTCCATACTCCCGCACCTCCCCCTATTCCCTCAGGGAACGGCTAAAGTATTAGCTGTTTCCATGAGTCTTTATTTCTTTGCTACTTTCAGTTTGATATTCCCCATGTAAATGAAATTATATGGTTCTGGATATTGTCAGTTTGACTTATTTTGCTTCATATGATGATCTCAAGGTCCATCCATGTTGTCACAAACTGCTGTATTTTATTTTTTCTTATTGCTGAGTAGTATTTCATTATGTAAATGTACCACAACTTCTTTATCCAGTTATCTATCAAAGGACACTTTGACTGTTTCTATGACTTGGCTACTGTGAATACTGTTGTGATGAACATTGGACGACATATATCTTTGCGAATTAAGGTTTTCAAGTTTTTTTGGTAAATACCCAGAAGAGAGATTGCTGAATGATATGGTAATTCCATTCCTAGATTTTTAATATATTTTTATTTATTTATTTATTTTGAAAGAGAGAGATAGAGAGATATTCAGAGACAGAGAGAGAACTGAACCAGGGGAGCTCCCAGTTCAGCATATGGGTCCGCACGGGCCGGGGCTGGGATTCGATCCTCGGTCCCCAGCGCTGCAAAGTGAGTGCCTAACCCACTGAGCCATCCCGGCTTCTCCTCATTCCTAGATTTTTGAGGAACCTCCATATTGCCTTCCATAGTGGTTGTACCAATTTACATTCCCACCAGAGAAGTATGAGGGTTTCTTTTTCTCCACAGCATCTCCAGCACTTGCTATTCCTTATCTTGTTGATTGTAGTCATTCAAACTGGTGTGAGGTGGTATCTCATTGTGGTTTTAATTTGCATTTTTCTAAATTTCAGTATGTAGTTAGCAATAACAATTATAATAATAATAGTATCACAGACAGGTGCTGAAACAACATTGCATCATTACAGAGGTCTTAGTCAATAGCATGTTTGTTTTTTTTTTTTACAAAATCTGAAGCAGTGTGTCAGTATTCACAATTTAACTGCTAGCAGTGTATGAAGCTCATAGGCATAGAGCAATAAAGGTGAAGAGTAACATAATTTAGTCCTATCCTGGACTCACTGGCTATTCATAGAGAAGGTCTTTTCTCATTCTCTGTCCTGCACCAACTAGAATAAGCCTATTTTATTTCACACAAGTATTGTACAGCTAAATTGTCAAGATATTTGCAAAAATGTGAAAGCTTTTTATGTCTGTAAGTTTTCCAGTTCCCTTCATTTATTTAGGTTACTATGCCTCTCAGCAGAGTTGTCAGCAGAGTTAATTTTTAAAAGATTATATAGAAATGGGAAAGCAAGAAGCCAGAACAATCAAGTAACTATCATTTTTTTTAATTCAACCAAATAAGGGAGTGAGTGATACTCTTAAGTTTTTAGAATATGTTGACTAGAAAAAGAAAGAGAAAAACATTATATTCTGTTGAAAAGCTGTGAAGACTTCTCCTTTCTTCCAGCTAAGGGATTCATCTGTATATATTTTATAACTAAAGCTTATCTTGCAATGATGGATTTTTAAAATAGAGGTATGTAATTAAATGATGCACATTGTAAAAATAAAAGTACTCGTTCATAATTTGGGAATTCTTTTAATAAATACTAGGTGATGTGTGCATAAAGCAATTGTTACAGTTGCCTATTTTGCTTTTGTGTTCTTTTCTGTTAATTTTACCTCCTACCATTGGCAACTGTTTCTTTTCACAAGTCTCCTTATTTTTCTCTGGTTGGAATTATTCTTTAATCATGGAAAGGGTCAGCCAGTCCCAACTCACATTTAAGAGATGTCCTTGAAATGTCAACTCTCCTAATCAAAGAGGGTTGATGAGAGTGTTTTAGCCAAGTTTCCCAAGGAGAACAAGCAGCATATAAAGTCTTCCCTGCCCTGAATAATCATCCAGCTTCCTTTAGGTTATTATTCTCAAAGACTCCCAGGACACAACTCTTAATTACATTATTTTTTGTAAAATATCATAATAGATTGTTTACTCATTCCTCTTCTTATTATGCTTATGCTCTATAAGGGTAGGAATCATGTCCTTTTTCATTAGAATATTTGAAAGTCTAGTACCTATCTGTACAAAACACATAGTTGACCTCTATAAATATTTGTTGACTAAAGCAATGAAAGTATTGATTAATTAGCTAATTAATAAGCTGTTGGAGATTGTACTTCTGGTACCTCTTTTCTCCTGGAGTAAAATTAGAGATCAGTTTATACTATTACTGAATAATTTTACTTATTCATTTACATCTCAGGGTATAATGTTCTATTGTACATTGATTAAAAAAACAACAACTAATGAGTACCTATCATGTATCAGGGACTATTTCAGTTGTTGGGGAAAGAAAGAATGATCAAAACAGACAAAATGCTCTATCACCGGGGGCCCAGGAAGTAATATGGAAAAAGGAAAATCAGTATAATAGTTTAGGGAATAGGAAAATATTATATATTGGATTGTAAGGTAAGAAAAGGTATCTCAGGGAAGATAATTACTTGAGTAGAAACTGAAAGAAAGAGGCAGACTATGAGGACTTCTGGGGGAAGAGAGTTAATAGCTTTTATTCAGAGAAAAATTGGGAATTATAGACTTTTGAACAAAGGACTACGGTGATGTGACTTCAGCTTATGGAAGTGACTTTCTGAATACTGTGGAGTCAAATGGTAGGGGAGCAAGAATATTGAATTTCTGCCTATTAGACAATAAATAGCACAGAAATCTTTAGGAAAGGGACTTCAGTTTTTTCTATCAAAAATATTTACAACTTATTTTTTAGTACAATGAGAAAGAATTAAGAAGACTATAGAGGGATAAAAAGTCTTTAGAAGATATCTGATAGTGGCTTAGAAAAAGTGGCAGTAGTGGGGATAGCAAAATGTTGTCATATTTAATTTATATTTTTTAAATAGAACCAACCAGTAGACTGAATCTGTAAAGTGAAATAAAATAAAGAGTCAATCATGTCTATAATTTTCTCCTCCTGAGCAATTGGGTAAATGGAGGTGGCATTTTACTGTGATGGTTAATACTGAGGAAATGGAAGTTTGGTTACTTTCTGGTTAAGTCTGAGATGCCTATTCAATATCATAGTTAGAGATGTTTAACTGGAAGTTGATTATGAGGTTGAAGTAAAAGTTTTAAAGATTTGGCCTGGAAATATAATTCTTGGTATCACAATTATTTATTTTTTTTAAACTGAACTGGGGGCCTTACCGCGTTTGGGAAGCACACCCCAGTTCAGCATGTGGGTCCGCCTGGGCCGGAGCCGGCATTCGATCTTCCGTCCTCGGGGCTTCAAAGCGAGCGCTTAACCCGCTGAGCCGTCCCAGCTTTCCCATTGGTATCACAATTAGACCCATGTTATTGAGCCAAAAAAGATCAGTGCATAGAAAATTAATATATAGAAGAAAAAAGTCTAAGTATTGACGACTGAAATTATATGCATGTCAATACTTATATCATCTCTCCTGATCATTTCTGCCATCTTATTAAGTGCTCTTTTACCTTTGGATATTTTCCTTTTTTTTTCTCTTGGCATTACTTTCCATCCTAAATCTTACTTATTTTGGACCTCAGCTTAAATGTCATTTCCTCAAGGAGGCTTTCTCTGACCTTCCAGTGAGATCGACCATATTTTCTATAAACTCTAAAGCCATACTTGTTACTAATTAGCCCAGTGTGACACATATCACATTTCTATAATCTGATAAATGGTATTATGCTGCATGAGTCCTGAGGTCAGGTTTTATATTTGTCTTATTTTTAGTGTACTCATTTCCTAATCCAGTACCAGCATACAGTGGGTTCTCAATATTTATTTTTTTAACTCAGTTGATTTGTTAACCAGAAACAAATCTCTTCTGATTTCTGGTGGTCCATTATGACACTAAATTATCATCAAATAGTAATGTTTCAGAACTAATGTGTGAGTCTTTAATAGAAATTTCAGTTGTCTGCATTCATATTTCCATTCTATTGCCATTCCATTCCATTGCCAGCCTGACTGAACAGTGCAATTACACAGAGTGTTAATTGTCTGCTAATAAGAGACATAATGATTAAATTGTATAATACATTTCCCTAAAAACAGTAAAATTACTGTTTTATATTTGTTTTCAATTTATAACCACTCTCAGTGATTCTAATCCAATTTTTCACAAACATATTAGCAAATAGTGTTGGTATAACTATTGTATTTAAATTCTGAATTTAAAATATATATTGGAATTTAGCAAAGTAGCAGACTACAAACTCAACACATGAAAATTCATTGCAATATTTCTATACCAACAAGTAATAATCTCAAAAGAAATAAGGGGAAAGCCGGGATGGCTCAGTGGGTTAAGTGCTTACTTTGCAGCCCAGCCCTGGGGACCAAGATTGAATTTCAGCCCTGGCCTGTGTGGATCCATATGCTGAACTAGGGAGTGGCCCCAGTTTGGTTCTCACCAGGGTGAGACCCCGGCCCAATTCCTGCCCTGTGCAGCCCCACACCCACCCATGGAATGAAACTGCGGAAAAACCAATGATGTGTAACTATGGAGACTGTTCTGGGCCCTCTCCCTTCTCTCTGTCTTTGTCTCTGTATCTGTATCTCTCTCTCTCTCTCAAAAACAATAAAAATAAATCTTAAAAAAATACTTAGGTCAAAAGAAAAATAAACAGTTTTACTTACAGTAGCATCAAAAAGAATAAAACACATTGGGATTAACTAAGTCATTGAAAGACATATACAATGATAATTACAAACTATTTCTGAATGAAATTAAAAAAGATAACTAATGTAAAAACATTCCATGTTTGTAGATTGAAAGACCTAATAATGTTAATACATCGACACAATCTAAAACATTCTACAGATTTAAATAAATTTATATAAAATATGCAGTGTTTTTTTTATTTTTGTTGTTGTTGTTGTTGTTGTTGTTTCTGCAGATACAGAAACAGTCACCCTAAAATTCACATGGAATTTCAAGGGACACCAGATAGCCAATCAATCCTAAAGGAGAACAAAGCTGCAAGACTCACACTTCTGATATCAAAACTTACCCCAAAGCTATAGTAATGAAAACAGTGTGGTAGTGACATAAAGACGGACATATAGACCAAGAATAGAGTAGAATTCAGAAATAAACCATTGCACATAATCAAAAGACTTTTGTCAAGGGTGCCAAGACAATTCAATGGGATAAAAGACAATCTTTTCAACAAATGGTATTGGAAAATCTGAATACTTACATGCAAAAGAATAAAGTTAGACATTTACCTAACACCATAAACAAAAATTAACACAAAATGGATCCATGACCTAGATGTAAAGCATAAAACTATAAACTCTTACAAGAAAATATAGAGCAAAAATTGCATGACATTAGATTTGGCAATGATTTCTTGGATATGACACTGAAGGCACTGGCAACAGAAGAAAACAATTGAAAAATTAAACTTTATTAAAATTTTTTAAAATTGTGCATCAAAAGATACTATCAAAGTAAAAACATAACCCACAGAATGTGAGAAAATATTTTCTTGTTTTAATATTTAAAACATACAGAGAAGTTCTAAAACTCAACAACAAAAAACCAGTCTGATTTTTTAAAATGGGCAAAATTCTTGAATATATATTCCTCCAAAGAAGATGTACAAATGGCCAATAAGCACATGGAAAGATGCTCAACATCAGTAGTAAATAAGGATAGGCAAATCAAATCTACAATTAAATACTACCAATATTCATTAGGATGACTACAATAAAAAAATACTATACTGAAATTGTCAAGTATTGGTGAGGATGTGGAGAAATTGGAACACTTGTATACTGTTGGTTGAAATGTAAAATGGTACAGCTGCTGTGGAAACCAGAAAATTGGTTCCTCAAAAACTTAAACATGAAATCATCATATAATACAGCTATTTCATTTTTGGTTCTATACACAAAGTAATTGAAAACAGGGTCTTGAAGAGATATTTGTTAATTCATGTTCATAGCAGCATCATTCACAATAGCTAAAATGTTGAAACAACCCAAGTGTCTGTCAATATAGGGGAAAAAAGGCAAACCGTGGTAAAGGTATATAATGGAATACTATTAAGCCTTAAAAAAGGAAAATTCTAATATATGCTACAACATGGATGAACCTGGAGGACATTATGCTAAATAAAATTAGCCAGTCACAAAAAGACAGATACTAAAATCATAGAGACAGCAAAAAGTAGAATGTTGGTTGCTGAGCCTAGGGAAGGAACAATGGGGAATTATTATTTAATAGTTTTAGGATTTCAGTTTGGAACAATGAGGAGTTCTGGAGATGGTGGTATTGGTTGCCCATCAAATGTGAATGTATTTAATAGCATTGAACTTTATACTTATAAATGGTTAAGACAGTAAAATTTATGTTATGTGTATTTACCACAATAAAAAAGTAAAAGATGCATATTGGCTTGCATTTGAGCATGGTTTAAAAAGAAAAAGATTTCAGTTTTACATTTTAGAATTGTCATTTTAAATAGCTTTTGTACACATTGAACATACAAGGACATATAACTGTTTCTTCAGGATTTGCTAGAGAATTGGATGTGAGGTATGAGAGAAAAGACCCCAAATTATCCAATTGTAAATTTTCATTAAAAGCAAAAGGAGTTCTCCATTTAAAAAGTGGTGGAGAGGAGATACTAAAGTTAATTAATTTGCTAGACATTTATATACACTGACTGTATTTAGCTTAGTGTTCTTTTTTATACACTGAGCCACCTTGTATTAACAATGTATTTTATTTATATTTTTCCCTAGTATTAAAAATTATAGAAAGCTAACCTTCTTATAGTAGTCCTAAGTGATATACAAAAGTACAATATATCTCATTTTATTACACTGCAAATAATTCTAGTACTTATTCATATTTGGCTATGATAGAGGAATCCTCTTAAAACAACACTTCATATCTGCTCTCCTCAGAAATATCTCTTACTACCTATGGCCTATGGGTAAAGATTTACCATTTTAGCACTTCACAATATAAATTTTCCTCCAATTTTTCCTTCCACATTTATTCTTTACTATTCCCAAACGTAAACCTCTTAAACTTTGTCTCACAAGAATAGATGCATTCTAATTTTTACACAAACACACTGCTCTTAAGCCTTATTCTTTACTTATGGTAATTCTTACGCTTGGGATTTCTTTGTTTCTCAAATTCAAATTTCCAAGCCTTTCAGGATGAAAATCATGAAGTTATTCCCACACATTTCCACTTGTCTCTGTGTCTCCAGTCCTAAGCTACCACAGCATTTGTTATTTTAATTTTATTTATTCATTGCATGAATATTTATTGACCTCTCCAATTTAATTCAAAATATTTGATTACCTTTGTGGGAAAGATGCTGTTTGCAGCCTCCTTGAAAATAGGAATCATATCTTATGTTTCTCTCACAACTTTCATAGCATTTGCTTCATTACGCCTTCATAAATACTTGTTGAGTGAATGAATGAATGAACGCCATTTATAGATTTTATAGTCACTCAAAAGATCAGTACAGTAGATGCCATTAATATCCTGACGGGTAACCCATTACCCACCTCAATAAGTGCCTGTCTGTGGTCGCAGCTAATGTTTTGCATACATCGTCTTTGCCAAGACATGCTCTTGATTGATGAATGTGAACTCGACTGGAGAAGCCTGAAGATTAACCACCCTTCCATCTAAGTCAGGGGTGTCAAACTCAATTAAAACACAGGCCATTTGGTGCAACAGGAAAGATTCACGTGGGCCACATCACATTTACAAACGTTGCCGGAACTGAGTCAGGCCATTTATACATGCCCACAGGCCCCCAGGAAAGGCACTGGGCCACGTGTATACTCATCTTTAGTAGTTAAAGGGTTAACGAGGGAATTGTGTGTATGGTATTGCCTCAATCTCTCCTAAGTGCTATTTTCTTCATAACATTTTTTTCTATTTTCAGTTTAGTTCAGAGCATCATGGGCCACAAAAATTACCTCAGGGGCCACCAGTTTGACACCTGGTCTAAGTGAAGCTCAGAAACACTTCCCCTAAAGTGGGACAAATTTACAGCCCAGAGCCTTTTTATTGCCACTGTGATGCCCACCATCAGGTCAAGACCAGCCTGTACTTTCGCCCAGCTTTACTCATGACTTCTCCCCCTCATTCCTTACAGGTTCATCCTACAACACACTTTCTCAATAAATTATTAAAACTTGAATTGTCGTCTCAGTCTCTGCTCTAAAAATTGAGAATAAAATCTCTGGGTGGTCCTGTGAAATTGTTACAGTTTGGAACTCTTTTTGCTGGATTTCAGAGCCCTAAGTGAGGAATAATGCTGAAGAGCTAAACTGAGGCAATATGGTCTTGAGAACACTAAAGTTTTTGTATGTTTTTGCTTTTGTTTGTTTATTTTAGATAATATAGTCATTGGAAATTTTTGAGGTGGTTGAGGTTTGACTATTCTGAAAAATCTCACTATCATTAACTCACATCTCAGTCTAAATTTCACCACATATTGACATATGTATTAGCTAAATATTGATTAACAAGCACACATACACACACAGAAAATATAAAGAATATAAAACTAAATATTTCTCAAAATTTTAGAAGTAAAACTATTCTATAACTACAAATTATTAAATAATAAGCAACATATTGACTTGTTTGATTACTTGAGCAATATTTTCTGGGTTATCAGAGTAAAGGCAGTAATACTTACAAATTTGTATATATAGACAGAGAAGCAATATTAAGGAAACTACAGAGTTAAATAGTGTGTCTTTGGCCCTTCTGTATATAATTGGAAACATTCATGACTTAGCTCTGTCCAGGATTATGAAAGCACTGAATGTTTCTAGACTAAAACATTTTATCCCAAACTGAACCTCTGTGAGTTAGCTCAGCTAGAAAGAGCATGTGAAATGAAAAAAAAGACTGAAACTCTGGGAAATAATGTTATGAGACTAGGTGAATAAGAGGAACCCACAAACAATATTGATAATGAGAAGGTGCTCAAGCCAGATGGAAAGTACGTAGAGAGAAGTGAGGCAGGAGTCAATAGGAGATAATATTCAACATTTTTAAGATCTCCAATGAGGTCATAAGAACTGGAGAGTGTCTATTGGACTCAGTAGTTAAGAGTGCATTGTGACTGTTTCTGGGGGTGAATCGAGAGGGAAAAGGAGATAAGGCAGAGAATGAAGCAGGGGGATCCATTATGATTTTAACAAACTTGACATGAGCAGTAGCATTCTTCAAAGTGAAGAGTACACTTAATGATTGTAAAATTCATTCAAAGTGAGGGGCCAAACACTTCCAGAAATAGAAGTAAACTAATAAAAACCAGTTTGGGGGCCAGAGGAGGGGAGAAGACTTAGATAAGGACCCAGGTAATCAACTTAAAATAGGATTATCAAGGAGAATGTGATCTCTATGAAAGGAAAATCACTGGTCTGTTAAAGATGGTTTTATGGGGGATACTGGGATAGCTCAGCAGGTTGAGCACTTGCTTTGCAACCATGAGGTCTGGGGATCTAATCCTGGCCCTGGCCCTGGACCATGCAAACCCATATGCTGAGATCCAGTACAACTGGTAACCACTGAGATGGCAGCTAAGATTCTCACCTTCCATGCATGAGGCCCCAGTTTGGTTCCTGCTCTGAGCAGCCCCACATCCACCTGTGGAATGAAACTATGTGACAACTAATGATGTGCAACTATTAAAACTGCTCTGAGCCTGCCTTCCTTCTCTCTCTCTCTCTTTCCTTCTCTCTCTCTCTCTCTCTCTCTCTCTCTCACCTTCTCTCAAACAATAAAATAAATCTTTAAAAACAAAAAGAAGATGGCGTTATGAAAATAGCTTACCTTTAAAATATCTCCTCTCCCAATTAGAAACCACACTTAAGCTCATTGAATTATTGAATGAGGCTATATGTCGATTTTTACATCATTTTTTAAGATGTTATAGAGGTCCAGTTAGTACTTTTTTTCCATGCTCCATTCTTACTCTTAGGATCTCAGGTTTTTTTTCAGAAATATGTTAGAAATAAGGAATGATCCATGCAGCAGGCTGATTAAACACTGTACTCTAGGGAAAATCTACACATGGCAACTACCCCTAAGAGAGAGCTTCTTCCTTACAGCACTTTATAAGAAGTAATATTTTATTATTTATGAAAATCTGCATGTAAGAAGGAAATGAAAAGAGCACCCATTCTTCATACTGCTGTCTCTCTTTTCTTTTTCACTTACTTTTCTTTTTTAATTTTTTAATTATGGTAAATAATACATGACAAAATTTACCATCTTATCATTTTAAGTCTACAGTTAATTATTATTAAATATATTTATAGTTTTGTACAGCCATCACTAACATCCATCTTCATTGCTCTTTTAATGCTCCAAAACTGAAACTTTGGGGATACTGGGATGGCTCATTTGGGTTGAGTGCTCATCTTGCAGCCCCAGGGTCCAAGGATCATACCCAAGCCCCGACCTATGTGGACCCATATGCTGAACTGGAGTGTGTCCCCACAGTCCAGTTCTTACTGGGGCATGCTTCCCATGTAGGAGGCTCCCAGCTCAGGGGGTTGTGACTCAAACAATAATAAAAATAAATCTTAAAATAAAAACTCTGAAACTTTGTACTCATTAAACGCTATTTTCCCATTCCCTCCTCACTCACTCTTCAACCCCGTTCTACTTTTTGTCTCTATGATTTTGATGATTCTAAGTACCTCATATAAGAGGAATCACTGAGTATTTGTCTGGTTTATTTTACTTAATATAATGTTCTTAAGGTTCATAAAAGTAGCATATATCATAATTTGCTTTCCTTTATTACCTTTTTAAAGGTGAACTTCAACTAATGTCACCGCAGTAAATTTTTTAAAAGATTTATTTTTATGGTTTTTGACAGAGAGACAGAGATAGAGAAGGGAGAGGGCCCAGAGCAGACTCCATAGTTGTATGTCATCAGTTTACAACATAATTTTTTTCCACACAAGTGGGCACGGGGCCACACTGGGAAGGAGCCAGGCCAGGGGCCTCCTGAAAGAGAGGCATGCCCTCAAGAGCTGGGGGGCCGAACTTGGGTTTTCCCACATGGGAAGCACACCCCAATTCAGCATATGGGTCCACGTGGGCTGGGGCTGGGACTCAATCCTCAGACCCTAGGGCTACAAGGTGAGAACTCAACCTGCTGAGCCATCCTGGCATCTCCCACTCCAATAAATTTAACAATTAATAAAAGAATAAAATAAACAATAAAGGTGAACTTCAGGTAGTGACATATAAGATGAATGTGGGAGTCCATCTACATGTTTATTCTAAGTAGGCATAAAAGACCTCATAAGTTCTCTGGAATTTCCCATCTCAGAGTTAGTCTTTTAAATAATATTTAACTCTTTCTCATGCTGACACCATTTTTATCTGCAGTAAAAATTCTTCCCAAACTCCTTCTAAGTCTTTCTTCAACGTAGAGTTAAATAGACCACTTGTGATACCAGCTTCTCAAACATCACATATTTTGGGGGCTCACTCTGATGCTGTTTCTGATCTTGCAATTTCTGTTTTGGCAAACTCACTAATGAAGTCAAAATAAAAAGTGAATATGAAGAAAAGTGCAATGCAAAAAACGATAAAATATTAGAGTTCAAAACCTAGGTTTGCCTGAGGGCAGAAAGCTTAAATATTGAAAATCTAAGCCTGCTATAAGGCTTCATTATATTTTATAGCATCAAAAGCAATAGCTATAGTTACATATGTATTATGCATTTTTCAGCAGTCATTTAAAAAATGATTTATTTATGGATAGTCACTCATACCTAGGAAACAAAAAAAATTCTTCACTTATTTATAGTAAAACATCAGCTCTAACACTAAGAAACTCTATGAGGTCATCAGCCTCTGTGTCTTCTGGTAGAAAATGCCTGTTGATACTCAGAATGCAATTTTTCATTTACTGATGGGTGTTTCCATTCGTAGTTAGATATATTGCCAGAGATGTATATGCCACAGTCTTACTCTTTTCTTTATTTCCCCATTACACTCTTCTGGCAAAATCCCAACCATAATTTTCTCCAATTATTTGCTAAAGTAGCTAACTATGATGGGAAAGAACAAAAACATACAATAGCCACAAAACTAGTTGACCAATTCTACTTTAAATGAATAACCACAGATTTCAAGTAATTAGTGGCACTGAAATCTTACTTTATTTTTTAAGATTTATTTTTATTATTTTTGACAGAGAGAGAGAGATACAGAGACAGAGACAGAGAGAAGGGGGAGGGCCCAGAACAGTCTCTATAGTTGCACATCATTGGTTTTTCCACATCGTTTCATTCCACAGGTAGGCATGGGGCTGCACAGGGCAGGAATTGGGCTGGGGTCTCAACCCAGTGAGAACCAAACTGGGGGAACTCCCCAGTTCAGCATATGGGTTCACACAGGCTGGGGCCAGGATTCGATCCTCGGTCCCTGGGGTTGCAAAGTGAGTGCTCAACTCACTGAGCCATCCCGGCTTCCCCTGAAACCTCACTTTTTTCTAGTTAATTTATTTTTCTACTTTTGGAGAAAATAATTTAATTTTTTCTCCTCTAACCTTCAACACCCCATTTGTGGAGTTTGGTTGTTGATAACAGGGTGATTAAAATACCGAAAGCAGAGTATTGTCATAATTTTGCTAGTGTTTTTAATAGTGCTGAGGTGTAGGGGAATTAGAAGTATCAAGTCTAGGGGAAGAAAATTTAGATATAACATGAAAAAAAAATAGTAAAATAAAAGCATAGAAGGCAGAAGAATAAGATTAAATAATGAACAAAATTCAATGAACTTAAATAAAAAAATCAAGCAAGAAATTCAATAAACCCAAAAGTTTGTGGTTTGAAAACATTGGTCAAAGTGATAAACCTCTAGAGAGACCTACCAGGAAGAAAAAGAGATAAGTCATAAGTCACCTATATCAGGCACATAAACAGTGGTATTATCATATCAAACATTTGCCTTTATGTTGTTATGAGAAACGAGCAAGCTTTCACATGTTTAAATGCCATAATGGCTTTTTTTTTGTTTTTTGTTGTTTTGGTTTTTTTTCAGCTGAGAAGAAATAAGAGCTATTATGAGGATATGAGAGGGAGAGCTATGGGAATAATTCAGGGTAGTAGGGGCTGTGATGAGAAACTTTCACAAAAGTTTGTACTAATATATTTAGGAGCTAAAGTAATTTTGAGAACTAACAGTACCTGGTATTTTATTGGTTTCTAAGATATCCAAAAATCTTGCTCATTCTCCTCATTTTCGCCCCCCAAATCAGGGCATTCTGCACAACCTGGTTTTAATGAGAGACAAGAGCCATAAAAAGAACTTTTGGGTTATGTCTGTGTGTAAATATGAGTACTATACCTTAATCCACTGCTTAAAATTAATAGTTATTTTATGGTTGGATGTGCATGTATTTTGGGACAATGTATCAATCACTGTGAGAGGCACTGGAGATGTACTTTTATGAATATGATATATAGTTCAGGACCTCATAAAGTCACAGTGCAGTAAGAGAGACATGTCCAGGGAACTAAGTGCCACCGGTTTATATAGGATAGACTTTGTTGGGAGTGAATTTACTCATTTTTGAAGATAAAAGGAGGTTTATTTGATTGTTTGAAACTGATTTCTAAAGGGTAAGAAGTAAGCAAGGAAAGACCTTGGAAAGATGCAGTTTGAGGTTTTAGGCTATGCTGCTAGAAACATGGAAAACCGTTAGTGCTCCAGATTGACAAAACATAGGATAGTAAGATGGAATGACTGTAGGAAGCTGTAACAGACGATTCTGCAGAGAAAAGTTGAACATAGACAGTGAAGGACGATGTATCCTATGATGTACTTAGACAATATTCTATTTTTGATGGGCAACCATTTATGAGAAACAGCAGAATGACATTATACTTCCAAGTGAATGATTTAACTTGAATAACAGCGTGGGATATTGAATGAAGGGACAAGACTGGTGGCGGAGAGATCTCTTAGAATACTGCTATAGTAACCAGGAGATGAATATAGGCAATTTAAGCTAAGGAAATAGAAGTGGAGGTAGAGAGATATGGATGGACACTGGATAGACAGAAATGTTAGAACTTGACATGGAAAGCAATGACTCAGGAGGAAAGAAAAGGTGATAAGGAAAAGCAAGTGGATACAGACAGATTTCTGGCTTGAGAATCAATTCCTGTGCAGTTTTCTACTGAAGATTTCATTGGAATCTATTAAGCCAGATAATAAAAAACTCAAGGCTTTGGGCTAGTCACATAAAAAACAATAAATTGCTCAATAGTGTAAGATAACAGCATTAACAAATTAGTAAAATCAATAAATATGTCTGAGAAGCTAACGTTTACATAAATTACACCTGAGAGGAGTTGCTTTTATTTTTCTTCCTCTCAGTTCAGCTCTTGGTGTGGGAATATTGTTTGCAACCCTAGAAACAATATACATTAAGATATCATTTGAAATAAATAAATGAAGATAAGTTGTCTGTAATAATCAGGTGTTATGTAAGGAAACATCATCTAAAATCAAAAGCAATGAATTTGTGTTTGCTTCAATACATCAAAGTGTGTGATGTTTGCTCTCATTTCATAAATTTAAGTCCAGAGTTTGGATAATGAGGCGATAGATATCATATCATTGGTTACTTTGTTAAACATTCTAAATGATACTAAGTAGTATTTTTCTGAAATTTAGATAGCAATCAATGTTTCCTCTATCATGAATATATTATACTTAGTCTCCCAAGCACACACCCTGGTAGCATCTTCGAATGATTACTTTATGCTCCTTATTTCTTTACCACTCACACTCTACTTCAGTCTTCTTGCCGTTCCTTAAAAGTGTCGTCAAATTAGTACATTTTCTCAACCCAGGGCCTTTGCAGATACTTTCTCCCTTTTCTATAATTGCTTTCTACAGCCTTATCTTCTACCTTACTACTATCGCTTCTCCTTATAAATGTTTCCAATCCTTCTTCCTATGCTGCACAGATCAGAACTTAGCAGGTTCCCAGAACAGTGTGTGTGACCATTTTATAGGCTTTGTATCATTATTTTACATTTGATTACAGACCTGTCTCTCTTCCTTGACTTCAGTTGCATGAAAGCAGAAACTCTAGCTTACATGTTGGAAAATCCTTAATCCCTAACAACCATGCTTTATGTCTGTCATACAATTTACGTTTGTCAAATGATTGTATAATGAAATAATGTAAGCTTTTTACCTAGGAATTTTATTGGAAGAACAATATTATAATGTATAATTTCTGAATTTTATTCCTTGGGCAACTTAAAAATAATATAGTAAATATTATATGTAGTGGTGTCTTTAAAAAGAGAGGCAATGCTTAACTTTTATACATAAATGCAATAAGGCAGCTATTTTGTGACATAATTCTCGTAATTAAAAATCAACAGCAGGGTTATAATTTTAGAGCCCTCTAATTGAGACAAGGACTGAATCACAAACTTATGCCAGCTTTCAATTTAGAGAAGTTGAATTTAACCTGTAAACCATTAATGCCTTTGACAGAAACTTTTTGGAATGAATAAAATTTTCTTACAAAAATGGGTTAATAAAAAATTGGTCATATCTCTTCTGTGCTGATAATAATTTTTCTTGTTAAGTTCAAAATGGTTGCAGAGTAACTGGATGTGTTTGCTAATTTAGTTTGAGTAAATCACTTATCGGTCTCATCATTAGCATAATGGAGTTTTCCCACAGCTCTGTTGAAATTGAACTAAAAGGATGAAGAGGTGTTTTTAGAAGGCAACAGAGGCAATAATTTAAAAAGGAGCAAAAAACCACACATACTGATTAAATTACATTTCCTTAAATTAAAAAAAAAAATTCTTAAATAGGTAACTGCTTCATCTTGGCACCTGCTTCTTAGAAAGTTCAGCACAGACAAGAGAATGTAAAATCTCCAGAAATTAAGGGGTGGGTGGGGAATCATGGTGCAAAACAGAGACTCTACGATTGAAATTATAGATGGATGAGAATGGGTTCATTCTTTTAGGGAATTCTTGAGCTGACTGGGAGTAGTATTGTTGCTAATCTAAACCTAAAGCTTATTGATATTACATTGTTATAAAGGTTAAAGTCAAAGTAGGAACAAATTAGAGAAATATATTTTGGACTTCTTAGTTTTTTAGAAAACAATCTTTAAGGCTCAATAGGAATATATTTTTTGTTGTTTCCTTTCCACGTTCCTTTGGTTTTTCACATCAGGATGCTCTCTCTGTTGCCAAAGCTTAAACTCCTTTGAGCACCGTTTTGGGAGGGTTGCTAAATTCTATGACCTGCTTCCTTATAACAAGGCTCCCAGCCCAGTTCCTGCCCTGTGCAATGTGTGCCCACCTATGTAGAATGAAATCATGTAGAAAACTGATGACATACAACTATGGAGACTGCTCTGGGCCCTCCCCCTTCTGTCTGTCTCTCTCTTTTTTTCTTTGTCTCTGTGGAAAAAAAAACCATAATAAAATAAACCTTTAAATACTAATTGAATACTAATTTATACTTACCTAGATTAGAATTCCATGATGCAAGAAATAGAATAACAAGTGGAGCACTGTAACCTGAGCAATTCCCTGAGCATTCTCAGTGGATTCCAACCATCCCAAGTGGAGATTCCTCATGAAACCAGCACATTTAGTGGTGACTACAGAGGGTAAAAGACTAGAGTAATGGTTAATGAAAGTTAAGGATAAGCCTTAAAGGAAAAAGTTTACCCATAAATAACTTAATTGATTTCAATTAAGACAAAAACAATTAAAAGACAAAACTTGAATACTCTTTAAAGGAAGACAAAATTCCAGCACTCGACAATGTAAAAAATATCCTACACTAATTAAATATTACTATATATGTATTCAATATAACAGAATAATGTGGCTAATATAAAATTAGTCAATATAAATAGATTCAGAGATGATTGAATTAGCAAAAATGACTTTAAAACAGTTATTATAAATATGTTAAAGTATTTTTTTAAGAATTTATTTTTATTGTTTTTTTCACAGAGACAGACAGAGAGAGGCAGAGAGAAGGGGGAGGGTCCAGAGCAGTCTCCATAGTTGACAGCATTAGTTTTCCATACAATTTCATTCCACAGGTGGGCGCAGGGCTGGCTGCACAGGGCAGGAACTGAGCCAGGTACCTCCTGCATAGGCCCTGGCAAGAACTGAACTGGAGGCACACCCCAGCTCAGCATATGGGTCCACATGGGCTGGGGCCTGGATTTGATTCTGGGGTTCTGGGGCTGCAAAGTGAGTGCTTAACCTGCTGAGGCATCCCAGCTTCCCTATTAAAGTACTTTTTAAAGGCTATGAGCATAATGGGGGAAAATATAAGAGATAAAAGTAACAAAAAAGGGTACACTTAAGGAAGAATTATAAAATATCTGAAATAAAAATTTCACTGGGCGTGCTTATCAAAGAATACATATTGTAGAAAAAAAAAAGATCAGTGAACTTGTAGGCAAAACAATGATCTTCAAACAGAAGCATAGTGAGAAAAAAACCCTAAAAGTTATGAGCAGAGCCACAGTGATGTGTTGGACAATAAAAAGTGGTCTAACATAGAATGGAGGGGAGAAATATAACCTGGGGCAAGAACTAAAATCTTTTAAATCTATCAAAACCACAGATTAATATCCTCAATAAAAATAAAACATGATAAAAACAAAGATCACCATATAAAGGTGTCTGAAAGTCAAATTGCTAAGACAAATGATAGCAAGAAATTCTTAAAGACAACCAGAAAATATACATTGCATGTAAAAATAATATGAAAGTCTGAAGATTTCTCATCAGAAATAATACAATCTAAAAGTAAAAACCCCAGTGGAGGGACATACTTAAAACACTTGTAGAAAAAAATGCCAAACTACAATTCTGTATTCAGTGACTAAAGCCTTTACATATTATGGTAGAGCAAAGAATGTTTAAAACAAATCAAACAGAATTTGTTGCCAAAAGGCCATCACTTAAAGAAAGTTCTTCAACAGAGGAAAGGTAATAAGAAATGGAAACTTGTTGGCTATTTTTTATAAAGATACACTACAATTTATATATGACCCAGAAATTACACATCTAGGTGTTTATGCAAGAGAAATGAAAACATGTCTACACAAAGACTTGCTCACAAATGTTCTTATTCAAAATACCCCAAAACTTTACCTTTATTCAAAATACCCCAAAACTTTAAACAACCCAAGCGTACCTCAAAGGTGAATGGATAAACAAATTGGAGTATATTTAAGATTTTATTTTTAATATATTTATTTATTTTTGACACAGAGAGAGAGAGGTACAGAGACAGAGACAGAGAGAACTGAACTGGGGGAGCTCCCAGTTCAGCATATGGTTCCACACGGGCCGGAGCCAGGGCCGGGACTGGATTCCTGGTCCCCAGCGCTGCAAAGCGAGTGCCCTACCCACTGAGCCATCCCGGCTTCCCCTGGAGTATATTTAAATGATGGAATATCACAATAAAAAGATACGGACTGCTGACAAAATATTATGGAAGAACTGCAAAAATCAAACATTCCCAAACTTTTTTATGTCACAGAGCTTTGTAGTGTCAGTTATTTTTTCATTGCCCTTAAGTCAAAAGAAATACACAAAGTTTGATTATGTATTTAGGTTAAAACAATTTGTAAGTATTAATGTGCTAAAAATTTAGTGGCTTTTTGAGAAACAATTATACACTATTTTAAAAATCTTTTTTTTACTTCACTTTTTGAAAATATTTACTAACTGGATTTTTGTACTGAGGTACAGCAAAGCTTCTCATGATAGAATCCGGTTGGATACCACCATCCTCATTTCCTCTTCCACGTGGATTTTCATGCAGCAATTAAAAAAAATTTTTTTTAATCATAGCTAAATATACAGCTTCACAAAGATTTGGTGTCATCAAAAGAAATGTAACTCAGTTTAATGTTGAAATTGTGTATGACTTCAAACTAGTAGTCCACATGACTTTTCTCACGTCTCTATGTTTCCTCAAAAATTTAAATTATGTGATGCTCCTGTGAAGTCTTCAGTTTCCCTATGTGACCCTGTGCATAGTTTTGGAACTGTGATTAAAAAGTATGTCAAATTAAAAAAAAAAACGAAAAACAATCCAAAGAATATGCATGTATTCACTATATGATTCCATATATACGAATTTCTAGAAAAGGCAAAACTCAACTCTAGTGACAGAGTGCAGAACAGAGTCTTCGAGGAGCCAAGACAGGTAGAGATTTCATGACAAAAAGTATTGAAAGACACTTTGAATAGTGTTGATAGCTTTATCTTGAATATGGAGGTGCTTATACTGCTATATATATTTGAGTTGTGCTCTTAAAATGAGTGTTTTATTGTATGCATGTTATATTTCAATGATGTTGATTTAAATAAAAAGCTAAAGGGTACTATTGAGAAAATACGGTATATAATATGTCTACTGGCAGGCATTTCCTTTTAGAATAACTGAAGATACATTAGAAATCAAGATGAGGGAAAGCCGGGATGGCTCAGTGGCTTGAACGCTCACTTTGCAGCCCCAGAGACCGAGGATCGAATCCAGGCCCTGGCCCGAGTGGACCCATGTGCTGAACTGGGGAGTGCCCCCAGTTCAGTTCTCACCGGGCTGAGACCCCAGCCCAATTTCTGTCTTGTGCAACCCCCCGCCCACCTGTGGAATAAAACTATATGGAAAAACCAATAATGTGCAACCTATGGAGACTGTCTGGGCCCTCCTCCTTCTCTCTGTATTTGTCTCTCTCTCTCTCTCTCTCTCTCTCTCTCTCTCTCTCTCTCTCTCTCTCTGTCAAAAACAATAAAAATAAATCTTTAAAAAAAGGACATCAAGATGACACATAAAATATGCAATACAGGGGATGCCAGGATAGCTCAACAGCTTGAGTACTTGCCTTGCAACTGTGAGGTCCAGGGATAGAATCCCAGTCCCCATATGTGCAAATACGTACACTGAAGTGCTTTGCAACTGGTAACCACCAAGATGGTGTCTAAGGTTCTCACCTCCAATGTGGGAAGCCCCTAGTTTGGTTCCCACCTTGAACAGCTCCACATCCAGCTATATGGAATAAAACTATTTCACAACTAATGATGTACAACTATGGACACTGCTCCGAAACCTCTTTCCTCTCTCTCTCTCTCTCTCTCTCTCTCTCTCTCTCTCTCTCTTTCTTCTCTCAAAACAAAATAAATCTTAAAAAAAAATGCAATATACACATATTATGTTGTTGTTTTTTTCTTTAAGAAAATAGAAAGGATAAAAGTAAAGGTAGATAACCATGATATCTTCCTGTGTAGATTGCAAAGGATAAAAAAACATTGCTTTAAAAAAAAAGTTTAACTCCCTTTATTCTAAATCACACTAAATATCTTTTATCACACCCAATAAAATTAATACCAACACATCAATTTAAAAGACCATTTATTTTGTAAACCTTGGTAGAAACTTTCCTGATTTTGGAATGAGTTTTAGTGAGATTTGAAGTTTCATCACAAGTAGATTATTAGATAGAATTGATTTCATTCTTATACTCTACTGCAAAACACTGCTTGATTGAGGTTTGTTATTTGAAAAATTGGTGGCAAATAGGAAAAAAAGGTCATTACTTTAAACATTAAAATAAAGAAAGTATTATTTAAGTTGTTTAATAGAACGGAACAGAAAATTTACAGAAGAAATTGATACAATTTTAGAAAGCAGTGGATATCATAAACACTCCAAGTTTCACCTAATACAACAAATAGTCTTTAATCATTCCCACATTATTAAATCAACATTAGCATGGCAAGTAAAACTAGAGAGATCATCTAATTTTAAATTTGTTAACTATATACTAAACAAAATGATATAACATTTTAGTTTTGCTCTTTACAAGTTTGTGATCTTGGACAAGTCAAGAAACTACTCTGAGTTTTAGTTATTCTGTTTGTCAAATTACAGAATTATCTGTTCAAGTACAAAATTTTTATGATCACAATATTTTATGTATAGACTTTTCTCTGGGCATCTTAAGCTATTCATAACTACTATCTGAAAAATAAATATTATTTTATAAGAAATATAAAATAGATAAAATTTTTAAACATCCATTTTTAAAAAAAGTAAAATGTAACCAATAATTTCTGGAAGACAGCCAAATTTACTTATTCTTATCATCATCAAATTGATATTACATATGTAAAGAAACTATATATAAAGAAACTAACTCATTAACTATCAGCTAGCAGTTTTTTTCCTTTTGATTAATAATTTAGTTACTACCATACTCACCTTTTCACTTCACATAAGTTCTTTATAACTTATTTTCCCTTGTGACTTCTTCTACTATGAATTATTTAGAAGTGTGTTGTGTAATATCCATAAATTTGTGCTTTTCCAGATATGTTCTCTTACAGATTTCTCATTCACTTCTTGTGGCCAATGAATATATCTATATTGTTTAAATTTTGCTAAATTGTTAGAGACTTCCTTTATGGCTTATATAATCTAAGTTAATGCTTCCTGTGCACTTAGAAAAAAAAATGTGTTCTCCACTAATTCTGAGTGTAGTATTTTAAACATCAATTAGATCAGGTTGTTATAGTGTTGTCAATGTTTTCTATAAACTTACTGATTATCTTTCTATTTCTTAAAAGTTTAATTGGCATATGGTATCACATTAACTTTATGTGTACAACATAACAATTCAAGATTGTATATATTGCACAATGATCACCATGATAAAATCCATCACTATGCATACTTACAAAAAGTTTTTCTTGTGATGAGAAATACTTTCTCAGGAATTTTCAACTATGCAATACAATATAATTAACTATAGTCACCATGCTATTCTGCTGTGTGTTATATTCCCATGACATTTGTTTTATTATTAAAATCAATTTTTAAAATATTTTTCATATATAAATGTTATGAAGATAAAAATATTTTATTTACTAGTGTTCCTCAAAATTGCAGAAATTTAGAGTTATGTTTTTCTTGTAAAATATTGTTCCTTTGGAAAGAATGCACCTTCTGTTCAGATCATCCCAACTCTGTTCATTATACCAAATACATAGAAATGTACATACAATTTTTAATTCCCTTCTGAATGTGTGTGTTTGTGCATTTGTGGGAGAGAGAACTTCCTCCTTAAGCAAAGACATATGCCAAATATTTTGAGATTCTGCAGTTGATATTAATATTTATTTTGACAGTATCTTCACTTACTCATTTTGATGAAATACCTTCAGACCTTCTGATGAATGTTCACTTCTACAGCAGTGTCTTGGGGTACATGGTCACCTGGCATTCCATCCCAGCTTTCCACTCAGAGTACCACTTTCCCACACGCATCTCACAAGCTCTGATTCAGTGGTTTGAAGAATATCCTGCTGTCATGGATTCATAGTAACTCCAAGAAAATGACACAAAGCAGTGGATAATTTTTTAAAGCAAAGTTGTGCTTGCCAGTGGCAATACTTCAATTTTTGTGTTTGGCTTATGCAAACCTGACTTTCATTTGCTATTTTGGCACATGCCGCTTAGCAACACTAGGTCTCCAGTACAGGGCATAACAGAACCGTTTAATAGCAGAGCTAGAGGACATTTGAAAGGCCCTAACAATAATATCACCTTATAAGGTACATTCTCATAACTTGTTCACCAAAGATTCCATAAGAACTTTATTTTCATTTAGTGATGAAGATCTGAGTGACAGAGATGCTACATGACCAGAACTATTTCTAAAATTAGTCTAGACATTAGATTTGAGAGTCATCTACTGGACAATCACACAACACTTGTTCTAAAGACATTTGTTTTGTCTACTCTGCTCAGAGTATGGAGTATTCTTTTGTCTTGACCTCCTGTTATGTTATTTAAGAGAGCTTTGGATGTGGTGGAGAAAAAATTAAAATAGCACTAATGATGTAACAAGTTTGTTCTTGCTAAACGTTCAACATGGAGCACATAGACATAGGAATTGACAATCTTGCAAAGGGCACATTGCCGGTATCTGAATTTGGCTGTGTAAGAAACCAAGAATTCCTTTCCTTGATATTATATTATCACTTTGCTAACATGTGTTTCTTACTGGAATTTCTCTGACTTTTACATAATAACATGCGTTAATTCATTTCATTACTTTTTCTGAGCTTTCATTTAGAGTCTAAATGAGTGTTTATAAGCTTTTATTTTTCTGACTTTTTAAATTAATGCACATCTTTCGATAAATTGTGATTAATTTAAAGAGAGTTTTGTGGTTTTTTTTCACTTTCATTTTGTTTGAGGCAAATACCTAGGGTCTTTCAGTGACATAATATTTTTTACAGTTAAATAATATGAGAAAATAAAGTTATTCATTTTTATATCAAAGGAAGGCTTCCACAGCATATTTTATGGACATAAAGAGTTAGTAAGGGGGAAAAGGCATGGGGTGGAAGTAGTACAGGCCTGAAAGTTGTAGAACAAAGAGTGTCATCAGGCCAGTTTCTGGAAAGTTGTAGTGAGTTCTATGATGTTATGAGATTGAAAATTGCAGAGAGAAGCTTATGATGGTGCAGGCGTCAAATGGAGTTGCATATTCACAGGGCGTGGGATATTACACAGTGGATTAGAAAACAGAATATTTGAGTCCTAAATCTGGTTTTGTCACTAACTACCAATGTATCCCATGGCCTATCACCTCACCTCTCTTAGACTCATTTTTTTTAATCTTGAAAGCAAGTAAATACAGCTCATTTTTAAGGTCCTTTTTAACTTTCATGTAGGAAAAAAAACACATGTCTTTTCGCCTAGATTATATTTCTGACACTGACTATAATTCAAAAAGTGCACTTTGATGTGCTGGATAAATTAGCCAAGGTTTGTAATGATACCTGAAGATATACTTAAGGACATTTGGGAGCTATTATAATGTACCCAGGTTCTAGACCTGGCTTCGACTCATTCAATAACTTTAGACAAATTTATGCATTATCTAGGGATTAGGTCCATTTTTTATATGTGCCAGTTAGGCTAGGTGGTCCCTGAGTTTTCTATAAGCAATAATGTTCATTATTCATTTCTTCCCAGTAAAATAGCTCAAGGAAATAATGAGTCCCTAAATATACAGTTTCAGCTTCCTAAGTATTTTTGTGAGAAGTTTTGACAGGGAATAAATCAATACAGGTGCCTTTTAAGAGAATTATTCTGGAAAAACCTTGCACTGTTTGAATGATTTATCAAGCTTTATGAAAACTAAACATAAATAAAAAAACCTTAGGTAGTTACTTTTTTCTACAGACCTTCATCTATTAAGAAGGAATGAAGTCTGGGGAGAATAGTGTTGGGCTTAGTAGTTCATATCAATTGAACAAAATAAAGAACTAACGCAATTATTAAATGCATACATATTAACAAACAATATGACATGAATTATAAGTGAGCTTTTAAAAACAAAGAGTTTTAATCAACTATTTCCTTTTAAAATGTAATGCACAAACTTAAAAGAACCAAAAATACTTTATTTTGATGGAACCATATGAATAGATAAGGGTTTAGTTAATGTTATTTTAAGTGCTACCATTATTGAAACTTTAAGCAAATAAACCTTAACAATTATTATTACCAATTAATTAGTTATTATTAATGATTAATCATAATCAGTTTGGATAAATTCTAATTATAATATATTGTTATATTTTACTTTTTAACAAAAGTTCTCATGAGAGTAAAAGAAATAACAATATAATGTAGAAAGGCACTTACAAGAAAAATATCCAAAAGTATTAATTCAGAAATTAATTTTGATGTTATACCTATATTAAAATATTTTATGAGTGTCCACACTACATCCGTATATCCTGTTGTTTGTCTTGAAATCCTTATTCTACACATTGGGAAACAAGCATAGTATCTTTAGTAAATTTCCTAAGAACATACTTGGTATCAGAACAGCACTGGGAACAGAATTTTTCTTTGGTAATATTCTTATACTGTCCAGTGCCTAAAAAAGAGTACTGGTAAGTGTTCAATAATAGTTACTGAATGAAAGAATTAATGTATAAACGAGTCTGTTCTATGAAACCTAAAAAAACTACCATATATGCTGTCTAGTTCTTTACTCATTAAATTGGGCAAGTTGGAAGAGCAGTTAAGCAATGAACTTTATACACTGTCCTACCCATCAGTTTCCCTTGCTACAAGGAGGGGCTTTGCAGGATGGTACCATCTGTTCAGTACTAATGATATACACTTCCAGCATAAGGACCCCCCCCCCCCAATAAAAAGTGTCATTAATCTTGGTTCATTGAAATTTTGGCTTTTGTGGTGTGAGTTAAGTCTACCAGCATGTGGCCAAGACCAGCTTCTTTCACAAAAGTCACTGAAAATTCATCATTAATAGTGAACGTATTTCTGATGCCCTAGCCTAATGATATTTTAGTAAAACATTGGTCTAAATATTGAACTTAAAGGACTTAGTTTCAGTTCTTGAAAATAAATCACTTGGTTAGTAGTGGCTCTGACTACCTCATTGAAAGGTAATGATAATGATAGAAAAGATAGCTCAATTTATTTCCTGACTTGTCATAAGTTGAGTTGCAACTGTTAACTTGAAAAATATCACAGTGGCGCGACTTCCAGAGTTGTTAAAAATGTGTGATAAAGAACACAAATGTTTATATCACTGGGAGACAAAAAGATGGCAAAACCATACTAATCATTCCCAATGATGCATTGTCAAGTGAGTT
>PVKE010015496.1:0-33371 GCA_004027555.1 Craseonycteris thonglongyai
GGGGAGGGGGGAGTGGGCACCAGATATATCGGGTTGGAGGGGGACCTGATTCTGGGAGCTGGGCACATAATGCGATGCATGGGTGATGTGATGTGGAGTTGTCCACTGGGAAACTGACTGATTGTTACCAACCAATGTCACCCCATTAAATTTAACAATAAAATATAATATTAAAAAAAAAAAAAGAAATATATACATTATACTTAATTCCACTTTGTATTCATTCATGCAACTAAAAGGTAAACGGTATGGAACACTTGCTTTGTGCCCAGTTTTATTAGTCAGGGTCCTCCAGAGAAACAGAACCATTAGGATGTGCTAGGTGGTAGAGACACGAGAGATAAGGTCTCTGCCCTCAAGGAATTTAAGTCAAGGGAGAGAAATACATAATATGGATATTTCATTAACCTCCTTTCCTTCATCCAAGTATAATCTTTAATGTATAAGTATTTATTATGAATGTTTAAATAATGATACAGCTTTTTAGAAGAAGCTATATATAATTCAATTTCTGCTAAACTGTGCCAATTGTATACCAAACTTTTCCCTGGGACAGAGGAAAAGAGGAGAGGGAGAAAGGAAGTTCTGAGCCTGAACAAGAGTAAAGCTCAGATGGCAGTTGGTTTCTCTCAAAAAAACAGAAACACAGACCCAAATAAAGGAAAGGCTGTCCTCTAGAATCTTAGTGTCTGTCTGAGGAACAAAATGGGGAGATGTTCCTTGAAGGTGGGAAATTGTATTCTGAAGAGCCCTGGGCACAAGAAATATGTGGATGCATATTCTATATGGATGACTAAATAAAGCACAGGACAAAGTGCTCAGGAAAACCTTCCCATGTTGCTGCCATTTGATTCAAACACATATGTGTAAAACAGTCCCATTTTCCTAGGAAACCATTCCTCTCACTCCCTGGAAGTACCTTTACTTGATAAAATGCTAAGCCTTAAACACTGCATAAAGAGACACTCAGCACCTCATGTAAAGTCTCAATAACCAGTTTTTAGTGTTAAGTTTCTATTCCTGCTGATTTTCTTGTTCTTTTTAAATACTAACTGACACCCACAGTGTTACTCCATTGTAGGTCAATTCAACTTGCTTCCGCCCATTTGCTTCCTTTTCTCATTTCCACATCTACTCACTATGGTGTACTATCTTTTGTGCAACTGCCCCCTTTTTCTGAAGAGCCTTTCCTCTACTTCAAGATCCCTCAAGACTGTCCAACCATGTGTACAATCAGAATCAGTGTGCTAGTCTTTTGCATTTCTTTCAAATATACCCTCATGATCTCATTCTAAGTATGTTTATAATATCATTCCAAATACACTATCTGGAGAATTTTCTTTCTCTTCTCCAGCACATTTGGTGAATCAGAATAAAGGTCCTAATCACAGTATTTCTGTGAATCCTAAAACATTTTTCTGCATTTCTAGCTCTCCTCATGCAGTTATCACCTCCTATAGCATTTCCATGGCAGTCCTGCATACCTTCAATTAATGGTTCAACTTAACTGGCAGTACAATGCTAAGCTTAAAAGTACAGATTCATACCCATCCTATACAACACAGTTTCAAGTTGATTTGTGATCCCATACAACCTTAATTAAAGAGGTTAATTCTGATTCCTTATAAAAGCAATCTCTGCTGAAATAAGTATCAGTAAGTGATTACAAAAAATTTTATACACTGGGTTCTATGTTGTCATTCTTAAAGATGGCAAGATTCTAAGAGGGTTAAATATTAAAAGGAATAAAGAGTGCTCACTGGCAATAGGCAGTAAAGAATGTTTCCTCCACCATGTCACAAACACTCATGCTATACTCACCTGGCACATGGATACAAGTAAACGTTCAAAATGCCCCGATGTATCTGACCTAATGTCCTTTTCAAGGTCTCGCCCAAAATCTGATTGATAGCATCTGACAATTTCTCGGATTTCTTGATTCGTTCTTGTGCATAAAATTTCAATCAATACACGTTCCTGAGTTCCTACACCCTATGTGAAATAAAGAAAAGAATTATACCAAAGGAAAAAAAGAAAACAGAAAAAGAAAAGCTTTGAAAGTTATTAACTCTTACATCAAATATTTTTCTCCAGACCTGAAAAGCTCTGTACTTCAGATGATATAAAATATTGTATTGATTTAGCTGTCACTATAAATTCAGAACTGCCATAATTTGTGGGGGTTTTTGAAGAGGATAAAATATTCAAAGTAAATAATATAGTACCTTCATTGCATTCCGTAAACTCCAGGCATCATAATACGTAGTTGGCATGAACAGGGCAAGGATCAGTTCTTCCATATTCCCACTTAACTCTGATTTGAGATCTTTGATTAAATCCTGTTTAATTTAAAGTACAAACTAAGTATATGTACTCTCCAAATTTTGTTGCTTAAATTTTTAGATACAGAAAAATGGAGTTGAATTGCTCTATGAAAACCTAAATTTTCAATCTGAATATTATATGCTAGGAAATAAATATGTACATTTAGTTTGTTACACTAAGCAGATATATTTTATTCATCTATCAATAAAAACAATAATAAATTCTTACTATAGTTCCACCACTATACTAGGTACAGAGACAAAAGATACATAAAACAATAATTCAAAAAACAAAATGATAAACAGATACTTAATATAAGAAACTGTTCTTGTTGTATGAGGAAGTAGAACTCGTCATCATCGTATTTTTTTTTTAAGATTTATTTTATTGTTTTTGACCGATACAGAGAGGGACAGAGACAGAGAGAGACAGAGTGAAGGGGGAAGGCCCAGAGCAGTCTCTGTAGTTGTACGTCATCAGTTTTCGACATGATTTCATTCCACACAGGTGGACAGGGGCCACGCAGGGCAGGAACCAGGCTGGGGGCCTCCCACAGGGGAGGCACACCCACTTGAGCCGGGGGGAGGGGGTGTGTGTGTGGGGGTGGGGTGTGTGTGTGTGTGTGTGTGTGTGTGTGTGTGTGTGTGTGTGTGTGTGTGTGTGAAGCACACCCCAGTTCACAGGATTTGATCCTAGGAAACCAGGCTATGAATTTAGTTTCAATTATAAAGTGATATATGAGATAATACAGGATACCACAGCAGACTATGAACTAAAGAAATTCATTATATGAAATATATTTTTGTGGCAGAAATGAGTCTGACATTAAGCCCTTGAGAAAATATGGAATTGCTAAATTTTGCCAAGAGCAATGACAGAAACTTCACAGGGTAGCTAATTTAAGCCAAATCCTGGAGAAGTTGTTTGCCATAAAGAAAAGGAAGAAAAGGTCAAGAGAACAACATATATAACACTAAGCATACAAATATAAAAAGTTATGATGTATGTAGGGAATGGCAAGAAGTTCCATTCAATCATAAATATAGGATATGTTTAGCAGGAGGGAGAGGAATGGAAGATGATGCCAAAGATGAAAAATAAGCAGGGGCTATATAAGAAGTCTTTGAATTCCACTATAAGGAGATTAAGAACCAAGCTATTTATCATGATTGTGGTCATAATCTACTTCCTATTGAACATCTATCACACACTAGGCATAGTGTAAGGTGTGACTATGAAATCAACTACTACTCTAGAATTAGAAAGACTTTTTCAAGAAAAAAATAGTAAATACCCTCTGAAGTGTAGCTGTCTACTTTGTTCCATTAATACTAATAAGAAGTTAGTAGCCAACCTGACATGAATGCACAGTGTACAGGTGACTGTTCATGTTCACTCAAGAAAAAGAAAACAATACCTTGCCATACATGGTCTTAAAAGCTGCTTTAATTTTTTGCCTTTGATCATTGGAACGGTTGGCCACAACATCCACAATTGCCTGTTCGTCTGTCCCTGAAAGAACCATACATGTTTAAGTAAGAATTAAGTCTGTTAGGTGCTGCATAAGGGCATCTCTTAGATGCTCACAAGGTACCTGGTGCTAGATTAAATTAAGGTAGGTACACACAGCCAGACATGTAAACTTGGCTTATGATATAAACATAAAGCTTATTTTTACTTTAGATTCAATAACCTGAACTTATTATAAATAAGACAAAAATCTATTCTCCTTACCAAAACCCTTCATTGCTTTACGAAGAATTTCTGCATCTCTCATTGCATCAAAGTTGGCAGTTGGCTGGATTGTTCCTTGAGTTACCTGAGTCATCGTGGCAGGCTGATAGCAAGAGGCAAAAAATCCAAGTCAGTTATTGTGGTAATCATTTCACAATATATTATATATACACATCAATTCATCACATTGTACTTCTAAATGATATATATCAATTATATCTCAACAAAGCTGGGAAAAAGATTAAAAAAAATGTTCAACCTCTTTCATAAAAGAAATACAAATTTTTTTTGTTTTTTTTAAAGACCTATTTTATTGTTTTGAGAGAAGGCAAGAGAGAGACAGAGAGGAGGAGGAGGGCCCAGAGCAGACCCCACAGCCATACATCATAGTTTTGTTTTAATACAGTTTCATTCCACACAGGTGAATGTAGGACCCCATGGGTGGAACCAAACTGGGGGACAACCCCCATAGAAAGAGAGAACTCTCACCACCACCCTAGCAGTTACCAGTTGTGCTGCAGTTCAGCACGTGGCCCTTCATGGGCCAGGGCTGGGATTCGATCCCTAGACATCACAGTTGCAAGGCAAGTGCCCAAACTGTTGAGCTATCCCGGCATCCCAAGAAGTACAAATTTTTTTAAAATTCCCAGTCAGGATTCTCTACTGACAAGATGACTTCCCCAGAACATTCTTAGGCAAAGAGGCCGATGTCTGCGTTTTAGGACAAGGATATGATCATTTTATTATCAGGGCTCATTCCAGAACAGGTAGGAAAGACTCATCCTCATGCTGCCAAGAGACAACCAGGCACCAGGCTTTCAGCAGGCAGGATAGTCAAGCTTGTTAAATTAGTCACAATCTTCCTATGCCTTGAATCCCACTCAGTCTTCCTTGGAATATACTGGTAGAATACGTTTAGAGGGAGGGAGAGGAGTGGAAGATGACACCAAGGACGAATAATAAGCAGGGGATATTTAATAAGTCCTTGAATCTCTATTTAATAACTCCTTGAATCTCACTATAAGGAGAATATTAAGAACCTCCGAATTCCAGTTGGAATTCCTTCTTGGTAGAATAGGAGGGGAAAAGAAGAGAAGATCCCTGAATAGTGCAAGATGAGCGGTAGTGTTTGATTTAAAAAGAATAATGGCTTTAGTAAAGTACAATATGAGTTACTCAATGGGGTTTTGAATAAGAAATATAATTTTGGTAATACCTCTTCATTTCCTCTATGGGCCCTGATTATCAGACATGAAATAAAACATTTTACATTAAGAAAAGCATAAAATGAGAGTGATGATTAGAGACTGCAGGAGGTACAATATTCTTTATAGATTTTATAAGAACATAAACAAGAAAGCAAAATAGGGACTATATATTTAAAATACAAATCTATGAGAAAACTTTTTTTTAAATTGCCATTTCACAAATACCACAGTAATCACTGTTTTAGGCAAGATTCTCAATGGATGTTAAAATTACTGGGTAAAATTATGATGAGAATCAAGTTATTTGCACAGTTTATAATATTACAACTAAAAACCTTACATAGTTTATAATGTTACACTTCCGTAAACAAATAATTAAAATCAATTATCACCAGTAAAACAGTAAAAAATAAATTGCCTCCTGATATGATGTTCTGGGGACATATCATTTCTGTGGCATTCTTGCCCAAATGGTATAACTTGAATTTAATCATGAGGATATATCAGAAAAACCCCAATTAAGGAACAGACCACAAAATAACTGGTAGGACTCTTTGAAAGTATATGATCATGAGCAACAAAGACTAAAGATAGTTTTATACTAAAGGAAACTTAAAAGACATAACAATAAATGCAATTTTTCATCCTGGATTTGATCCTGAACCAGAAAAGAACATTACAGGGACAAGTGGTGAAGTTTGAATAAGGTCAACAAATTGGATAATAGTATTATATCTATGTAATTTCCTGATTTTGATTGTATTGTGTGTATGTAAGTTAACATTTGGAGAGTTTAAGTAAAGGGTATACAGGAATTCTTACATTTATTGTAATTTTTTAAGTCAGAAATTATTTCAAAATAAAAAGTTAAAAAAATTGGGATGCCAGGACAACTCAGCAGTTGAGAGTGTGCCTTGCAATACTGAAGTTTGTGGTTCAATTCCTGGCCCCGGCCCATGCAAACCCATATGATGTATAACTATGGGGACTGCTCTGAGCCCTCTCACCTTCTCTCTGTCTCTTTCTCAGCTTCTCTCAAAAACAATAAAACAAATCTTAAAAGAAAAAAATATATTTTTTTATTTAACCCAACATTTCTAAAGTATCACTTAAACATGCAATCAACATCATTTAAAATTACAAAATAACTTAATTGCTTTTTAGGCAACTGAAACGGCATTTAGAGTTACACCCATTGAACACAGCAATATGCCAGCCCCCATTTGATTTCAATTTTCCAGTTGAAAAACTGCTATAGTACTAGAACGAGGTCAATCTGAAGTCTCCTGACCCAACTGCCCAAGGAAGACAAAATTTTCATTACATCTTCCTACACACAAGCACACACCTCTGCAAGATTTTCAGCTGACAGGGAGCTCACTCCTCACAAGGTAGCCTATTCCACTTCCCTCTAAAAGCTCTTGCAAGGGAAGCCAGAATGGCTCAGCGGGTTGAGCGTTCGCTTTGTAGTTCTGGGGACCAAGGATCGAATTCCAGCCTGTGCGGACCCATATGCTGAACTGGGGTGTGCTTCCTTTGCGGTAGCGCCCCAGTTCAGTTCTCGCCCCCAGGTTTGGCCCCTGGCTGGAGGGGGCATGCTTCCCATGCGCACGGCCCCCACCCACCTGTGTGGAATGAAACTATGTCAGAAACTGATAAAGTACAACTATGGAGACTGCTCTGGGCCCTCTCTCTTCTCTCTGTCTGTCTGTCAAAAACAATACAATAAATCTTTAAAAGCTCTTGCAAAACCTACCACTCTGTTAACTTCCACCTACTAGTTTTAGTTCTACCTTAGTGTGGTAATTGTAACAAAATAAGCATATGTATGTGTGTTTTACTTTTATTGTTTTATGTTTAAAAATCTTTCATACTGTCATAAAATGAAATCTCTAAAATTACATGCAAGCTCCAACTAAAATAAAATCAAAATTCTCATAACAAATGATTAAAATAGCTACATTAAAATGACTAACAATCAAATTCAACAATTGAAAAAAAAGGTTTGAAAGCAAGTTACTATGTGCTTTGGAGAAAAATAACTTGCTATATCAGCAAACCAGCCGAGAGACTACTGGTCTTGAGTTAGAATCTAGTTTCAGTTTTGTTTTTCATTAGCTGTGTGGCCCTGGACAAGTTTCTTAATCTCCCTGGAGCTCAAATTCCCCAAATCAGAAAAGTAAGCCAGAAAATGGCTAAGGTATTTCTCTTCCAGTAGTGTAATCCCTCTCCCACCCCAGGCCTTAAAACAGCTTGACAACTCTAGATGTTTATGAATAGATAGTAGCTAAATAAATGAGAAAAATCAAGATACAGTAAGTATAAAATTTAGTATACTGCTATGTTTCTAGTAACTTGGATAGGACATAAAATAATTAATAAGGCAACTAAAGAATAGAACAGTATTAAAACAAGGAGCTATACAGAGATGGGGCAAAGATTTGATACATGCGAGACCTTCTGGGACTACTGAAAAATTAGTGCAACAGATACTAATTGGTTAACATGTTTAAAGCCCTGCCAAGCACATAAGGATAAAACAGATACTGATGAGCCCTCAGGAAGTGGTGAGAGACAAATACAGGAGAAATCAGAAACAAATGAAAGCACATGTAGGGGACTTAGTTTTTAGTGAACATTAGAAAACCTTACTCACATCACTGCTATAATGCAAAGAAACAGGAGAGGAAACAGGATAGGAAGGAAAAGACTCTGTATTGATCTGAAAGAAGAGTGGAAAGTTACAAGGGTAAAAATGGAAAACAAAGCACTTCATAAAACACAACCAAAAATACCAATCACCCAGTCACCCAAGTTCACAATTGTAACTACCAGTGAGGAAAAAAAAATTAAAACTCATGCTAAGAGCCCAAGTGAATCTAAGAAAACGTTTTGAGTATCATCACCTTTGAGAAGAAACTTATGCTTGTCTTATCAAAAATCAAGACACTACTTAGAGCAGATAGACCAAAGAGAGCATGGAGTCGATCAGAAGCAAAGTTTAGAGTCTTAAGAAATGTTATAAACCATCTCCTTTGCTACAGAAAAACTTGAATGTGGTGCCCTTCTTTGGCAATATCCAATTACCCAGACTAAATTTAAAAGGTAGGAGAAAAAATACCTGACTAGCATAAGGAGCTTGTCCACCAGGATACTGAGAAGGCATCTGTCCTCCAGGAAAGCCACCTACATGTTAAAAAATATAGTGCAAACAGGTCTTAAATGATCTAATTTTTCAGAATAGCACTGATTATTATGCATATGGAAATAAATAAGAACATTCACACTACATTATTCACTATGATAATTTTTTATTATAACATACTAAATCTAAAACTTTGGGGATGCCGGGATGGCTCAGTGGGTTAAGAGCTCGCTTTGCAGCCCCAGAGTCTGAGGACTGAATCCTGGCCCTGGCCTGTGCAGACCCATATGCTGAACTGGGGTTTGGTCCCCAGTTTGGTTCTAGCCAGGTTGTGCCTCCCATGTGGAAGGCCCCTGGCCCAGTCCCCGCCCCGTCCCATGCAGCACCCCTGCCCACCTGTGTGGAATAAAACTATGTCAAAAACTGATGACGCACAACTATGGAGACTGCTCTGGGCCCTCCCGCTTCTGTCTCTCTCTCTGTCAAAAACAATAAAATAAATCTTAAAATAAATAAACAAATAAACAAACAAACAAACAAACAAACAAACAAACCTAACTTTGGTCCTAAATATTTCATGTCCTACATAATTTCCTAGTAATTCTTTTTAATAACTTTTATTTTTCAAATACAATTGACATATACTACTATCTTAGTTTCAGGTGTTCGACATAGTGATTAGACATTTATATAACTTATTAAGTGATCACTCCAATAAATCCAATACCCATCTGATACCATGTTTATTGAGTATATTCCTTATACTATACTTTATGACACTTTTTTTGAAGTCACATGAACTAGATCAAATTCTGATTCCATCTGGAAAGAATGTCAGTCAGGACATAATTCGGGGGGGTTGTTTCATTTGTGGTATATTAAAAGTGAGTAGAGAAGTTCCTGGAGGCTATTTTTTTACTTTGGACATTATTTTTTTTAATTGAAAAAGTAGGTCCTTATTTTGATCTTACTGATTAAACTTTTCCATCAAATTAATACATATGTACAAGAGTACTTAGCATAAATATTTACTGACAGCTATCCCAAACATAAACTAAGTTCTCTCAATGGCAATTGAAAAATTCAAAACATCATGCTACTGTTTTCTATGGACAGCTGGTACATACCTGGGAGTGGGACCTGTGGTGAGCCACCTCCATAAGACTGTGAGGGTGGCTGCGGATAGCCAGAAAAGCCGGCTCCACCTGGTGGGGCTCCAAACCCTTGGCCTGGAGGAACTAGAAAAAAAAAATTAACTCTAGTGATAGTTCTCATGATTGAATAGAAGAGTTTAGAAAAATATCTACTATTAACAGTGAAAATAACTGTTATAATGCTTTTGGTCTAAATTCAACTTCATACCAACTCCTTCACCATTAAAACATAAATTTAAAAATTTTACTTCAATCATCTGCCTCACTAACTTATACTACACAAAAGTGCTAAGTTTTTTTTAACCTTTGAAGAAAGCTATCCTATCATAATCATGCTAATTGAAATGCCTTAATCACTTCTTAAGATTACAAAGAATCAAACTATTATACATTAATCCTGTATTATCATGAGATTTCTTCCAATTCCTTACACAACAGAATTTTTGAGACTACTCCCAGTTTTCAGACACCTTTAAGAACCTTTATCCCTCTATCTTACCAGCTATGCCCTTACTGTCTAAGGTAGAAAGTAGGCTGAGTTACTCTGGCCTCATACAAAACAAGCAGTAATGAAGGGGATACAGAGAGGAGGAAAAGGTAATGTAGCCACACCAAATCATCACCAATTTCAGGACCCATAACTCACCTCCAGGATAGGATGGCGCTCCCCCTGGCTGTGGGGCACCAGGATAGCCTCCAGGGGCTGGATAACCGCCAGGGGCAGGGTAGCCTCCAGCTCCTGGGTATCCACCACTTGGTGCTAGTGGGTAGGCACCTCCTCCCATTGGAGGAAAGCCACTAGGATAAGGATACTGACCCGGAGGGGGAAAAGATGACTCTTGACCTGCAGGCTGAAACACCAGAAAAAGTTTCAAATGAGTACAATCATAGAGAAATATGACCCATTTAAAAAAAGGAACAAACAGATAATTGTTAAGGTCTGGAATGTTCTTTTACACATTAAAAGCCCCATTAGAAGTCTTGATATCTTACTCATATACTAATTCATCAGTATAACTACATGTGTCAGGACTTATGTTCATCAGAACTCAATTAAGTTTAATTCTACTTGCATCAGGCAAGATGGGTCTATACTGTACTTCTGTATTTGGGAGTAAGAACCACACTCTTTCCAAACCTTCAGGAACAATTAACAAAGCTCATTAATTCCTTCAATTTCCTAGCACCTAAAATGATAAAGATCTGCTTCTCTAACCTAAAGTAAAGAATTCATGGCTCTCTTGCAACACACCTGGACCTGCTGCATAAAAAAAAAGAAAAAGAAAAACACACACACATACATACATGGGTGTGAAATTTTGGACATCAGTTCAGACCAGACAATGTCTAAGCATGGCAGAGATTGGTATGTATTCACTAAACTTTCTCCCCAGCCACAAATCTAGACTATATTTCTCAAGACTCCTTGCAATTACGTGCAACCATATGACTTATTGGTGAATGAATGTGGACAGAGTAATGTACACCACTTCCAGCCTGATCCCTAAAAACTTCCTGCTTAATCTTCTATGCTGTGTCTCTCTTTTCCTTCATCTGCCTTAATCACTTCTTAATTACTAAAAGCAGAGGACCTGGGGGAGGACTCCAAGACACTAGGTGATGGCATAGCCAATACCGGGAAGGAGCATGGGAACTGAAAGACTACATGGAACAGAGTTTGTCCCCACTCCACACCACCACCCTCCCAATGACTTCCAGGAAACTGAAGAAATGAGTTTATATTGTGTTAAGTCATTGGGATGTTTGGCTTGTCTGTTTCAGCAATTAGCCTACATTTACTGAAATGGTTACCAGTGTCCAGTTTAAAACATAGGGGCCTGGAACATAGGGGCCTGGGAACATATTCATAATTCTCCTTTCTCCTATGATAAATCCAGAAGAGGTATATATTCATTTTACATAAGGATACACACATTATCATTAATCTGTAGGCCCCTCTTTTTATTCTCAGAGTTAGAAAGAAGCCCTACATATTTATGAGTATAAAATTGAAATGCATGATTCTCACCCATGCCTCAGTTATGAGTTTAGTCCTCAGAGTAGTATAGACATATACTACTATGCTATACTAGCATATTTATAAAATGTACTCCAGATATTAAGTCTCAGAACTACAAATCTAGGGACCTCTAATTCATTGCAATGTGCTATCTCTGAGTCAAACCCTTCTTAATTTTTAAAAATTCTATTATAACACAAGGTTAAAAACCAGTAACTCATGGAATGAATTCAGCTTACACATGTTTTATTGACTCATGCAGCATTTAACACTTAAAAAAATTAATTTCCCCATTTAAAAAATTGGGGCACATAAAATCCAGATTTCTCACTTTACTTAAACAGATTATCTAGCAACATTGTATCTGCCTCCCTGCCAGGCACATCAGGCTAAAGCTGAGTAGTTGCTGGCTTCCCATAGGTGAAGCAAGTACTCTCTAGTTCTCCCACAATACCCAACATCATACATTCTACTCAGTAGTGCTGGGGACTTCAGCTTATGACCCCTGCTCCAGCATATCTATAAGATCTGTCATGGGCTAGATAACACCTGTTCCATGGACATAAACTATTTTTGTGTTTTAAGTTGCAATACTCACAGGATAGCCAGGGAAAGGTGGGTAGCCTGTGGGGGGATAGCCTGGGTATGACATTCTGTAACAACAATAAAAAATGTCCTCTGTAATTTCTTATAAAGGTTAAGGCCTTTAAAGATATATATTGTTATAGAATTTTATACAAAATACACCTTCTTTCAAAAGCGTCTGGCTGGTATTCAAATGTGAATATTAGCTTATAAAATGCGTATTAATTTCACCATTCATACCAATGGAGTCAGTAAAACATAGTAAATGTTCCAACTTCATTCTCCTCATACCATACAACTTTTGTCATATCTGAGTACTACTGGTACTATTATTTATGAAATATTAAGCCAATTAATATTTCACTTAAATGTATTTTCCAAGTTTGCTTTATGTCAATTCCATAAGTGGGAAACTTGCAAATGATTTCTTGGTACAAAGATATTAAAATGAATACACAAATATTGAAATACTTTCCATATGCCACAGAAATCCCCTTATATGGTGAAATAACCACATTACGGGAAACAATGGCATAATGGTTAAGGGTTAACATTCTATTCTGTAGTCACACATACCTGGATTAAACCCTGGCTTTATTTTTATAAATTTCTGATTAATGGAAAATTTCAAATTTATTCAAAAGTAAAGATAATAGTATAAGAGACCCCACAGACTCATCATCTAGGCTACAGTAATTACCAGTTCATGGTCAGTCTTATTTTTTCCACACTCTCAACTCATACCCCACCACTCCACTGGATTGTTTTGAAGCAGACCCCAGATATCCTATCATTTTAACTTCTACTTCAGTATACATTGAAAGATAACTTCTTTTTAAATTAACAGGACCATTTCAAAAATATAACCATAACATCATTGTGTCAGTGTTAAAATTTCCAATTGTCTTTAAAATATTTTTGTTTTGTTTTCTATTTTGTACTTGTTTATTTATTGTAGAAAAATTCAAACATTTAAAAGCAGAGAGAACAGTATCAGGTTGAACTACATGGCATCACTAGAACTCAAATGTTCTTAACATGCAAAAAAATTTCTTATGGTTCAACCTAATATACGGAATGTTCATGTTGCCTTTATGCTTAGTTTCAATAATTATCAAGTCATGGTTAATCCTATTTCATTTGTACCACAAAGACTACCCTTCCCTGGATTACCTTAAAGCAAATCCCCAGACATTATATCCCTATATTCCTAAACACTTCCAAACATTCTGTAAAACGACAAGAATTCATCTAAACCATAGCCATTACCAATACTGTATCTTAAAAATTTGTTCATATGTCTCTTAAGTATTTTAGCCTATAAACCTCCTCTTTTTCCCTTGTAGTTTATTTGTTCAAGAAACTAAGCTGTTTGTCATGAAATCTCCCACTATTTGGATTTTGATGACTGAATCTCTATAATAGTCTAAAATAGTTATCTCCTATAAATTAGTAGTCAGGTCTACAAGCTTGATGAGACACTGGTTCCTTTTGTTGATAAAAATACTCAGTACATTTTGTGTACAGTACTTATGGAAACAGAGTGATCAGCTGTCTTTTTGTGGCTGATGATGAACCTAGATTTAATTCTATCATTCTTTCTTCAGTTATTATCTGCAAAACTTCTTGAAAATTTCCCCTTATCAATTACATAGTTTTCCTGAATTATACTCCATATAAGATTTGATTTTTTTCTCATTTACTAGTTTTCAAAATGAGTTGGTTTCATGGCATACAAGATGACTAATACATTTTTTGAAGTAGCAATATCAATATTTAAACATATGTGATATATTTAAATCTGTTGGGGTTATTATTCTTATTAATGCTCAATTTCTCTCATCTTTAGCCAATGGGAATCTCCTTATATTGTCCAATGAGTCATTTGACACAATCTCAAATGTCTTTGATAGTACCCCTGCCATTTTATTTTTTTCGATAAGATATTCCAGACTCATCTTGTCCTTTTCTTGTCCCAGATCTGGAATCAGTCTACTCTCTAAGGAGCCCTGATCACCTTTACTAGAAAATGTTGTATTATTGAAATGACAACTTGGGTACTAAGGGTACTCATTGCTACAAGTTCATCATTAATTCTAGGCCTTTTCAGTGTGAGACAGGGATAGTAATCCTTTAAAAAAAATTTTTTAAAGAAATTATTCATTGATACTTCCAATTCAAAATTAGGATTACAGGGACACCCAATCCAGTCAGGATGATGGAGTAGGTAAACGCTGTGCTTACCTTCTTTCATGACCATATCAAAATTACAACTAAACTACAGAACAATCATCACTGAGAATCTCCTGAAGTCTAGCTGAACCAAAGCCTAGCCCTACAACTAAGGACATACAAAATAAGCCACCACAAGATTGCAGTAGAGTGGAAACGCAGAATGAGCTGGTCCCACATCCACGTACGACCATCAGAAATCAGGAGGAAAATCTTAACTGTGGAGGTACCCCTCACAGAAGCACCAGGATCCCCAGCCCAGGATTTCAGTGCCAGGGAAAGAGGTCCCCAAAACTTCCGGCTGTGAAAACCAGCAAAAATTGTGGCTGGGTGAGACTAAAATGGCTTCAGTCCCAGGAAATCTTCTTAGAGCCCATGCACGAATTTACTCGCTGGTGGACTCACTTGCTCTGAGCTCCAGCACTGGGGCAGCGGCTTGAAAGGCACCAGGAACAAACAGGTTGAAACTGAATTGTCTGGCTTCAGGACGAGGGCTGGAGGGGCAGCTTTCTCCCGGAAGGAAAGCTGGCAGAAGCCACTGTTTCTTTGTTGAATCCTCCCCGTCCCGACGTGCACATGCAGGTAGCAGCCATGAGTTTCCATCAACCTGGCTAACATCATTACTTCACCCTGATTCCCTGAGATACTGCCCCACTCAACTTTCCAGTACACCCAAGCCACTTCTAGTGGCTTTTCCATATAAACGGACTGCCCTGGCTGATGCTGCAGATTTTCCTAAAATCTCTCAAAGGTTCACAAAACCCATACAAGTAGCATCTGGCTTTGGCAGGTCCTGTACCTCTGGTTGAGAAGACCTAAGCCTGGCACAAGTGACAGCTGGCCTTGGTTTATAGCTTGGCCTCTTGAGATACCGCCAAGTCCAGTGTAGGCGAGGGCCATCTGCAGGTTGCTTGGTGGCTCATGCTTAGTGGCCCTGGGCAGGGAACAACAGGCTGTGGATGAATCTGGCCTGCAGCATGGCTTCTCCCAGGAGGTTGCAGGGCTGGCATGCCCAGGAGCCAGCTGCCGACCCAGTTGGGAGCATCGCTCAGCTGCCTCCAGGGATGACACACCCAAAGGGCACACTTGGCAGAACCAGAGCCTTGATAAAGCCAATGTTGTTCTGTAGGGTCAGCCCCTGTACCATACCTCCTCCACTGTAGTCACAGCCAGTCCTCACAACCAACCAGCCTGAGGATCAAGCCCTCCCAACCAAGGCTCAACTACAATAGGAGGGCACACACAACCCACACAAGGGACACACCTGGAGCATCTGGCTCCGGTGACCAGGGAGACTAAGCCACTGGGCCACACAGAAAACCTACTATATAACATCACTTACTAAGAGGCATAGAAGCCCTAACATATAGAAACAAACACAGGAAGGCAGCCAAAATGGGGACACAAAGAACCATGTCTCAAATAAAAGAACAAAACAAAGATCTAGAAAAAGAAATAAACCAAATGGAGACAAGCGATCTATCATATGCAGAGTTCAAAACACTGGTTTTAAGGATGTCCAGTGATCTCGGGAAGAATTTCAACAAAAAGCTAGAAAACATAAAAATAGAGATGGAAAGCATAAAAAAAAAAAAAAGTCAGGAATAAAAGATTCAATAAGTAAAATGAAGAATACACTACAGAGAATCAACAGATTAGATGAAGCTGAGGGTGATCGAATCAGTGATTTAGAATATAAGATATCAAAAAAACACCTGAGCAGAACAACAACAACAAATTTCAAAAAAGTAAGGAAAGTTAAAGGGCTTTTGGGACATCAAGCATCCAACATTTGCATTATAAGAATACCAGAAAGAGAATAGAGAGAGTAAGGAAATGAAAACCTGTTTGAAGAAATGATAGAAAATTCCCCTAATCTGGCAAAGAAAATAAGTATAATTTACAAGCCTAGGAAGTATAGAGTCCCAAACAAGATGAACCCAAAGAGTCCCCACCAAGACATATCATAACTAAAATGCCAAAGGTTAAAGACAAAGAGAATCTTAAAAACAAGAAGAGAACAGCAGTTACCTACAAGAGTTCCCAAGGGATTGGCAGGAAATATTCAAAGTGATAAAAAGCAAGGACCTATAACCAAGATTATTCTACCCCGCCAAGCTATCATTTAGAATGATGGACAGATAAAGAGCTTCTCAGACAAGATGGACAGATAAAGAGCTTCTCAGACAAGGAAAAATCTAAAGGAGTTCATTATCACCAAACCAGAATTACAAGCAATCATAGAACTTCTTTAAGGAAAAAAAAAAAAAAAGAAAGAAATATAAATAGGGAAGCCAGGATGGCTCAGCATTTGTTTTATAGCCCCGGGGACCAAGGATCAAATCCTGGCCCTGGCCTGTGAAGACCCATATGCTGAACTGGGGTGTGTTTCCTATGAGGGAAGCCCCCAGTCTGATTCCTGCCCTGTGTGACCCCTGCCCACCTGTGTGGAATGAAACCATGTTGAAAATTGATGATGTACAACTATGGAGACTGTCCTGGGCCCTCCCCATCCTCTCTGTCTCTGTAAAAAAAAAAAAAAAAAAAAAGAAAGAAAGAAATCTTAAAAAACATATGAATAAAATGGCAGTAACTACAACTGCTTTCAATGTAAATAGATTAAGTGACCCAATGAAAAGACAGGGTGGCTGCATGGATAAGAAAACACAACCCTTACATATGCTGCCTACAAAAGATTCACTTCAGTTTGAAAGACAAAAACTAAAAATAAAGGAATAGAAAGATATTTCATGAAAATGAAAACCAAAAAGCTGGGGTAGCAATACTTATACCAGACAAAATTAGGCTTTAAAACAAAGACTGTAGCAAGAGATAAAGAAAGACCCAATAATCTCACTTCTGGGTATTTATCTGAAGAAACACAAAATGCTTCAAGGGGACATGTATATTTATATGTTCACTGCAGCACTGTTTAAGTGGCCAAGATTTGGAGGCAGCTTGGGTGTCCATGGATAAAGAGTAGGTAGTACATATATACAATGGAATATTGCTCAGCCATGGAAGGGAATGGGTTCTTGCTATTTGCATCAGCATGGGGTATCCAACCTTTTGACTTCACTGAGCCACACTGGAAGAATTATCTTATGCCACACATTTAAAATACATTAACACTAATAACAGCTATTGAGCTAAAAACAAACAAAAAAAATAAAAAAACCAAACAAACGAAGAAAACCTCAATGTTTTAAGAAAGTTTACAAATTTGTGTTGGGCTGCATTCAAAGCCATTCTGGACTGACTGCATGTGGCCCATGTGCCACAGGCTGGACAAACTTGACCTAGAGAGTATTGTACTGAGTGGAGTATGTCAGATAGAGTAAGACAGATGCAATGTGATTTCACTTATATGTGGTTTCTAAAGAACAAAATAAACAAAAACAAACTCATAGATGCAGAGAACATTTTGATGGTTGACAGATGGAAAGGAGTTTGGGGGGGGTAAGTGAAAAAGGGAAGGGATTAAGAACTATTATACAAATTGGTTGTTACAAAGTAGTCATGGGGATATAGGTAAGGAATATAGTCAATAATAACTATTACACTATGCTGAACTGGTGTATACCGTACTTCCCATGTGGAAGGCCCCCTAGTTGTTTTTGCACCCTGGCTCAAGAGGGCATGCCTTCCATGCCAGAGGCCCGCAACCCAGTTCCTGCCCTGCGCGTCCCCCACCCACCTGTGTGGAACTAAACCATGTCGAAAACAGATGACGTACAACTATGGAGACTGCTCTGGGCCCTCCCTGTTCTGTGTCTGTCAAAAACAATAAAATAAATCTTTAAAAAATAATAATAAATTCGTAGTTACAATATCATCATGGGGATGTAAAGTAAAGCATAGGGAATATAGTCAATAATCTGGCAATAACTAAGTACAGTGTCAGGTGGGTACTAGACTAGTCAGAGAGGTCACTTAAATTATATGTGAGAGCTGTCCGGAAAAAATCCAGTCATAAATGCCTGTATTTTTCATATGTAATATGTATTTTTCATATGTAAGTTTCATATTACATATGAAAAATAGAGGTATTTACTGAAGAAGATACAAGATACAAGAAATATTGTATATAGGGCAATGACGCCTCATTCCCCTTCAAAGTAGGCACCTTGAGACCTCACACAGTTCTCCCAGCGTTTCTTCCACTGGTTCATTGGCAGCAGTTTGAAACAAGTCATTAGCAACTGCAGCACGATGTTCCTTCTGCTTTGGGAGCAGAAGCCGCGGAACAAATTTTGCCACAATACGTTTCTTGCCAAGATCCTGTGTCAAAATCTTGGACACAGTAGTTTTTGGAATCCCCAGATCAGCTTCTAGTTCTCGCACTGTCAATCGCCGATCTTTGTTGATTGCAGCCCGTACACGTTCCACGTTCTCAGGTGTTCTGCTTGCTGCTGGTCTTCCTGAACGTGGGTCACTTTCAACAGATTCTCGACCATTTTTGAAGCGTTTGTGCCACACTTTTATCTGTGCAGCACTCATTGCATCATTCCCAAAAGCCTTATGAATCATCCGAATAGTTTCTGTGGGGGAATGTTCAAGCTTAACGCAAAATTTGATGCAGATTCGTTGCTCTACTCGCTCAGTCATCTTAAATGAGACAGATAAACCAGTACACATTTTCTCACTCAGCGGTGTCTAGTGCCCCCACTGACTAGTACAGTGAAGGCGTCATTGTTCACACATGTGCATTCCAGTCCACTCTCCTTGGCTGCCAGGTTACATCGATGTCACGTAAACTGTTCTCGTTATATTGACAATGGCTGAATTTTTTCCAGACAGACCTCGTATGTCTAACCACTATGCTGTACACCTGAAATTAATATAAAATAGCATTGAATGTCAAGTGCAATTGAAAATTTTTAAAGGGGGGAAAAAGGTGAAGGAAAACAAGATGTTCAAATTTCCAGGTATAAAACAAATAATGTACAGCATAGGGAAATAGCCAATCATATTGTGATAGCATAGTTCAGTGTCAGATGGTTATTGGACTATCATGGTGATCACTTCTTTAGGTATATAAAAGTTGAATAAGCACTAATATTATGTTTGCTATATTTTCATAAAAATCTGAATAAAAATACACCAAAATAAAAACAAAAAACAAAACTAAGATTACAGGGTTTTTCTCTTAAATGATTTGATTTTTATATGTATATGTATTTTCAATTATAATGAAATTCTTAGCCCCAATAACATTAACATAACTAAGTACTTCCTTTATCCTACTGTATTTATGAATTTCAGAATTATAATACTGTGATAGGATGAATAATGGCCTCCCGAAAAATATCCACATCCTAATCCCTGGGATCTGTGAATATTACCTCATCTTGCAAAAATGATGTGATTAAGGATCCTGAGTTGGGAAGATTATCCTAGATCATCCAGATGGGCTCTAAATGCACCCACATGTATCCTTAGAAAAAAGGGAGGAAGTGGGGAATTTAATAGGAGAATGCAATATAGCCGTGCACACAGATACTGGAGAATGCTGGCAGCTACCAGAAACTGGAAGAGTCAAGAGACAGATTCTCACCGAGTCTCCTGGGAGAATGCAATACTGCCAACACCTTGACTTTAGCTCATTGACATAGACTTTGGATTTCTGACCTCGAGAACTGAGGGAATAACTTTATGTTTTAGGCCATCAAGTTTGTGATAATTTGTTATAGTAGCCATAAAAAATTAATACAAATACCTACTCAAACCTGTCCATCCTGCAGCCCGTAAGCCACATAAGGCCCAAGATGGCATTGAATGTGACACAACACAAATTTGTACTTTCTCAAAATATATTTTTGTGAGTTGTTTTTTTTTTTAGCTCATCAGCTATGGTTAATGTTAGTATATTTTATGTGTGGCTCAAGCCAATTCTTGTCCCAATGTGACCCAGGGAAGTCACAAGGTTGGACATTCCTGACCTATACATTCTTACTGACAACCTGATTACTAAAAACAATTTAAATTTTTTTTTTGCAATTTTGTTTTATGGCTTCTTAGTCCATAAGGGATGCTATAACAAATTAACGGGGCAGCTTATAAACAACAGAAAATTACTGTTTATACTTCTGAAGGGTGGGAAACGAAGATCAAGATACCAACATAAGGGAAGCTGGGATGGCTCAGCCGGTTAAGAGCTCGCTTTGCAGCCTCGGAGACCGAGCTTCGAATCCCGGCTCCGGCCCAGGCGGACCCATATGCTGAACTGAGGTGTGCCCCCAGTTCAATTCTTGCTGGGGCCTATGTGAGAGGCTCCTGACCCTGGCCCTGTTCCTGCCCTGCGCAGCCCCGCACCCACCTGTGGAGTGAAACTATATGGAAAACTAATGAGGTCAACTATGGAGACTGCTCTGGGCCCTCTCCCTTCTCTCTGTCTCTGTCAAAAAACAAAAAATAAATCTTTAAGATACCAACATGATCAAATTCTCTACAGAGGCTCCTCTTCCTGGTTCATAGTTGGTGCCTTCTGTCTGTGTCCTCACATGGCAGAAGTGAAGGGATCTTTCTGGACCCTCTTTTATAAGGCACTAATGCCATTCATGAGGGCTCTGCCTTCATGACCTTAGAACTTCCCAAAGATCTCACCTCCTAATACTATCATCTTCAGGAATTTGAATATCACATATGAATTTGGGGGGGCATGAGGGGCAAACATTCAGACCATTACACTGTGATAAATTCCACTATAAATGCATGGTCAAATTGCTGTTTTAAAGACATTTAAAACAATCCCTGTGTAGTTATGCTACATATTTGATACCTATTTGGTCCATTTATTTCATTTTGCTTTTGATCTTTAAGAACTATTTAAAAATTTATATTTAGTTTTGTATTATAATTATGTAATATATTTTCTTGGTCCAAAGTCAAATATATAAAACAAGGTATGTTTGGAAAGACATTAGCTTCTATCTTTGTCCCTTCCCTCCTCCTATATGTAACCATTCTGTGGTCTATCTATCTATCTATTGTTTAATTTTTAAATATATAAGCATATATGTATATATTTGTATCCCTATTTCTTTCTTAGATAAAATGTAGCCAGTACATGCACTGTTTCTTCACTTGGCTTTTCTCTTATTACAAAGACCACCCAAGCAACATATAATCTTCATTCCTCTTTACAACTGTATAGTACTCCACTGTGTAGAAATACCATAGTTTATTTAATAGGAGACATTTGAGTTGTTTTCAGTCTCTTACTCTTACAATGCTGCAGTGAACAGCCTTGTGCAAATACCTCTGTACACATTTTGCCATATTTGCGAGTGTACATTAGTGGATTTACCTTTTCAAGTTTTTTTTTTTTTTTTAAGATTTATTTTTATTGTTTTTGACAGAGAGAGAGAGAGATACAGAGACAGAGACAGAGAGAATGGAGAGGGCCCAGAACAGTCTCCATAGTTGCACATCATTGGTTTTTCCACATAGTTTGATTCCACAGGTGGGTGCGGGGCTGCATAGGGCAAGAACTGGGCCAGGGTCTCACCCTGGCAAGAACCGAACTGGGGGCACTTCCCAGTTCAGCATATGGGTCTACACAGGCAAGGGCCGGAATTCGATCCTCGGTCCCCGGGGCTGCAAAGTGAGCGCTTAACCCACTGAGCCATCCTGGCTTCCCAAATTTTTTTTTAAACTAATGTAAAAATTAGTGTGCTTTCTCTCTGATGGCAAAAGAAAGTAAACAGGGTGGTAGAGTGCAGTCTGGGATGAAAGAGACACTCATACATTGATTATTCTGTGATAATATATGGCACTCAAGATTTGACAGTAATCCTAACTGGCAAACATAACATCAGAAGCATCTTTTGGGAACTGCAGTCTGCACCAGAGTTTGAAAAGTATCTTCTTCAAAAGGAGCTCATTTCTATTTGGAAGTGCGAACAATTACCTAGGTATTTGACAATGTTAAAAAATTATTTTATTTTTAGGTGTGTTAATAGAATTACTACTTTTGTTAAAGCATCACCTTTTAGAGATAAACACTGAATGTATAAAGGTAAAAGTAATATGTCTGGTAATCACTTCAAAGTATGAAGGGGTTCTGTGGGCATCCGAGTTCTGACAATTTCGCAAACTTGCCACGGTGCACTTATATTGGAAGCACTATACAAGCAACTTGGTAAGGTTTCATAACCTTGGTATATCGGTGTCTCATAGTTGTGTTCATGTTATTGTGTGTAGTATCTTGCTAAGTGGCATTCATTATTGTTGTTGTGTGTTTTTGTGTGCCATTGTGAGAATGTTGTGGAGTCTGAATTACAGCAATGAACAAACACTAAAATTCTTGTAAATGTGGTAAAAGTGGAAGTGAAATCAGGGGATATATTAGTCCAAATTCATGGGGATAAAGTCATGAAGAAAACAGCAGTGTACAAATGGATTTAACATTTTTCTGAGGGGAGAGAGTCACTGATGAAGAGAGGTCAGGACGGCTAGTAATGAGCAGAACTAACAAAAACATGGCAAAAATGTGCTGACTTGTACGTCAAAATTGTCAGCTGATTTTAAGAAGCATAGCAGATCAAGTAAAAATTGACAGAGAACCAGTTATGAAAATCTTAACTGAAGATCTTGGCATGAGAAAGGTGTGTGCAAAAATAGTCCCAAAGGTGCTCACTGATGAACAAAAGCAAATGAGAGCTGAAGTTTGCCAAGGCCTTTTGGAGAGGCAAGATGATGTTTTGGGCTGTGTTATCACTGATGATGAAACATGGGTGTACCAATACAATCCTGAAACAAAGCATCAGAGTGCACAATGGAAGTTAGCCAATTCTCCACAACCAAAAAGTTCTATCAGTCCAAATCAAGAGTCAATGTTGCTAACCTTTTTAGATATCAGAGGAATTGTTTATTATGAATTTCTAACAATTGGACAATCAACCAAATTGACTATTGGAAGTGCCAAAATGACTGTGTGAAAAAGTTACACAAGAACAACTTGAACTTTTCACCAACAACTCATAGCTCTTGCATCATGACAATGTACCAGCTCACATGGCACTGTCTGTGAGAGAGTTTTTAGCCAGTAAACAAATAACTGTATTGGAACACACTCTCTACTCACCTGAACTGGCCCCCAATGACTTTCTTTACCCGAAGTTAAAGGAAATACTGAAAGGAAGACTTTTGATGACATTCAGGACATCAAGGGTAATATGACGACAGCTCTGATGACCATTCCAGAAAAAGAGTTCCAAAATTGCTTTGAAAGGTGAATACAGTAGGTTCTGGCATCAGTGCATAGCTTCCCAAGAGTACTTCAAAGGTGACTGTAGTGATATTCAGCAATGAGGTATATAGGAATTTTTCTAAGATAAGTTCTTGAACTTAATTGTCAGACCTCAGATATATGAAATTAGACCAGCCATAAGTAGATAATGATTTATGCTGGGCAATGAGTACACAGGGATTCATTAAACTTTTCTGTCCACTTTTGCATTTAGTTTAAATTTTTCTATAAGAAAACATTTTTGTGTTTTAAAAAGAAAAGATAAGGGATGCCAGGATGGCTCAGCCAGTTGAGCACTCATCTTGCAGCCCCGAGGTCCAAGAATTGAGTCCTGGCCTGGCCTGTGTGGACCCATGTGCTGAACTGGGGTGTAGCCCCCCAGTTAGGTTCTCACCCACGCGAGCTTCCCATGTGGGAGGCCCCTGGTTTGGCTCCCAGCTCATGGGGGCATGCCTTCCATGTGCGAAGCCCCCAGCCCGGTCCCCGCTCACCTGTGTGGAATGAAACCAAATCGAAAAAGCTGATAATGTACAACTATGGAGACTGCTCTGGGCCCTCCCCCTTCTCTCTGTCTCTTTCTGTCTCTGTCAAAAAAAAAACACACCAATAAAATAAATCTTTAAAAAGAAAAAAATAGGGGAAGCCGGGATGGCTCAGTGGGTTAAGCGCTCACTTTGCAGTGCCGGGGACCAGGGATCGAATCCTGGCCCCGGCCCGTGCGGAACCATATGCTGAACTGGGAGCTTCCCCAGTTCAGTTCTCTGTCTCTGTCTCTGTATCTCTCTCTGTCAAAAAATAAATAAATAAAAATATTAAAAAAAAAAAATAATGAAAGATAGCTTCATGTAAAACAAATGGAGCTAGTGTGGACCAAAAACACACTAACAAATCTACTTATACTCCTTTTGCATTTGAAACACTAGTAATCTAAAACAAATGCAAAAACAATAGAGCAAAAACACATTAAAAGGAATACCTTTTTTCAGTTTATCCAATTTTTGAAAACAATCATCAGATGTAATATACCTGGCAAACATATCTTTATAAAAAGTTCATCATTATTTAGCATATACTATAAGACATTGTACTAACAATGAAGAGTAAATGAATTATCAAAAACTGGGTTTTAAAAGATAGTGGGCACATTGGCAATAAAGTAGAACAATGTCACATGCCAAGGCAAAAAGGTGGCATATAACTGTAAAATGGACTATCATCAAAACTGAATGAGAATGGGCAGAGTAAGACAGAAGCCATTTATGAGATCTTCAGTATTGGTGGAATTAAATACTTATCATTCCCCATCTGATCACTCTTATTATACCACATCTGTCAATAGTAATGCTACTTAAATTACCTATTATTTCAATATAGTAAGTAACTCAATACGTATTTTTTCTTGCTTTGGCAAGCTTCTCCTATTCTTGTACTCAGTTCTGTTCTATGGCCATATCCTTACACCAAGTTTTTATCACTTGATGCCTATTTTACTAAAACTACTTCTCCATTTATGTCAAACTTGTCCAATCTGTGAGCTACATGTGGTCCAGGATGGCTTTGAATGTGGCCCAATACAAATTCATAAACATTCGTAAATAACTGAGATTTTTTCGCAACTTTTTTTTTTAGCTCATTACCTGTCATTAGTGTTAGTGTATTTTATGTGTAGCCCAAGACAATTCTTCCAATGTGGCCCAGGGAAAACAAAAGGTTGGACACCCCTGATGTATGTCCTTGCTTATACTCTCATACTTTCAATTTTCCTGAGTACCAACACTAGATGAACTTTTTAGTAAAGGGTGTCCCAAAATTCATGCAAGAAGTAATTTTGATAGAAAACACAGGTTTATAATTAAAAATTGTAAATTTTCATTGCTCAACAATGAAAATGCATTGTTCTTTCGTGTAGCGCTCCATTTTTAATGATACTGAACTGTCAGCTGTCACACTCTTTTTTTTTCGTTGGCAACACTTTACTGCACAAATGACGCAAACTTCAAATCTTGTGTGAATTTTGGGACACCCTTTATATTACTGTTCAGGTCAAAACTCAGTAACTACTGCTAGAGTATCAGTTGAAAATACATCAGCCTGACATTTAGGTCTCCTTAACACTGGCTTTAATTTACCTATTTAACACCTAACCCCAATGTGAAATCTCTACCAACTGAACTAGTCTCAACATGGCTTTACTTAAGCCACTGTTATCATTAACTGATCTGGCTCAGCAGTGAAGGTTCTTGCCTCCCATGTGGGAAGCCCCCAGTTTGGTTCCCACTCTGCGAGGCCCCACATCCACCTGTGTGGAATGAAACCATGTCGCAACTAATGATGTACAACTATGGAGACTGCTCTGGGCCCTCAACCCTTCTCTCTTTCTCTTACCTTCTCTCAAAATAAAATAAATCTTAAAAAAAAAAAAATACTTCTTAAACTTTAACTAAGGTGACCAGATTTTAACATTGGTAAAGCGGGACACCATTGACCGGGGGGGAGGAGGTTCTTGATTAAAAATTTGGTCTATTTCCCGCAGTTCCCTAGCTTGTCGTGCATTCTTTCCAAAAATTGGGACTTTTTTAAAATGCCGCGGGACACGTGACAAATTGTTAAAAATCAGGACTGTCCCGCCAAAAGCGGGACGTCTGGTTACCTTAACTTTAATAGAAGCTTATCCAATGCATGCAGCCCAGGATGGTTTTGAATGCAGCCCAATTCTTCTTTCAATGTGGCCCAGGGAAGCCAAAAGGTTGGACACCCCTGCTATAATATGTATGTGAATTGGTAAGCTGGGATGGCTCAGAGAATTAAGCACTCGCTTTGTGTTGGGAGCCGGTCAGAAGCCTGAACAGAAAGGTTTCTGGGGGCCTTGATGGCAAGGCCTCGGCCTCTCCTTCACCTCCCCCTGTGATTATCTACAGAAAAGAATGTGTACATGCAGCTTTGCATGAAGGTCAGACCAGTTGATTGGTTACTAGGCCCGGGGTTTAAAAGATATGTATGGGGAAGGGTCTGCTAGTTCCTGATAACAAATCTGCTTATGCTAATGAATAACCCAGCCTGTACTTTAGCAATGTCTCTTAATCGCTTCCCTATTCCTTGTAATGCTGTTAACTTTTGCTATATAAGACAAACAATAAAGCTATTCAGGGCTGTTCCCTCTGAGGACAGTCGGCAGGCCATTTGGTCTGTCTATTAATTCCCACTGCTTTAACTCGGGGACTTTGTTCAGCCAGGCTGGTTCCTGGTACAGCTTTGCAACCCGGAGACCTAGGATCGAACCCCGCTCCGGCCCAGGCGGACCCATGTGCTGAACTGGGGTGTGCCCCAGTTCTTTTTTTTTTTTTTAAGGATTTATTTTTATTGTTTTTGATAGAGAGAGATAGAGAGATACAGAGACAGAGATAGAGAGAAGGGGGAGGGTCCAGAACAGTCTCCATAGTTGCACATCATCAGTTTTTCCACAGTTTCATTCCACAGGTGGGTGCGGGGCTGCACAGGGCAAGAACTGGGCCGGGGTCTCACCCTGGTGAGAACTAAACTGGGGGCACTCACCAGTTCAGCATATGGGTCCGCATGGGCTGGGGCCGGGATTCGATCGTCAGTCCCCAGGGCTGCAAAGTGAGCGCTTAACCCACTGAGCATCCCGGCTTCCCCCAGTTCAGTTCTTGCAGGAGCCTATTTGGGAGGCTCCTGGCCCAGTTCCTACCCTGTGCAGCCACACGCCCACCTGTGGAGTGAAACTATATGGAAAACTAATGCTGTCAACTATGGAGACTGCTCTGGGCCCTCCCCCTTCTCTCTGTCTCTCTCTGTCAAAAAAACAATAAAAATAAATCTTAAAAAAAAAAAAAAAAGTATGTGAATCACTTGGGGACTCTTATTAAAATGCAGACTGATTCAGTACTTCTAAGATGGGGTCTGAGATCCTTCATTTCTAACTAAGTACCAGATGATGCTGATACTGCTGTTCTGTAGATCTAATTTGCTATTTTCTTCAATATATGTTTTGGCTCTTCCCCCCAATATGGCTGTTAACAATTTATAGTTCTTTTATATCAAGACCTCAAACAAAGCCCATTGTGTAATAAGCACTATTCTAGGAGCTGACAGAAAGATGGGAAGGGGGGGCGGGGGGGGAGGGTGGTCCTGCCTTTTGAATACATAGTATAGGCAAATGAGAAAATAATTTAAGTTAGGGTGACCAGACGTCCTGCTTTTGGCGAGACAGTCCTGATTTTTAACAATTTGTCCTGCATCCCGCGGCATTTTAAAAAAGTCCCGATTTTTGGAAAGAATGCACGACAAGCTAGGAAACGGCGGGAGATAAACCAAATTTTTAATCAAGAACCCCCCCCACCCCCCCACCCCCGGTCAATGGTGTCCTGCTTTACCAATGTTAAAATCTGGTCACCTTAATTTATTATAGTATCCCTTATGACATAAGCACAGAAACTAAAATGTTACTATATTGAGAATGAGTGGGCACATTTTGATTCAAAATTATAAGGTATTAAGAAATACAATAATAAGATATTAAGAAAATAGATCCAGTCAGTTCTAAAATAATCATTCAGGATCCAGAGGCTTGGATATAAAAACAGGAACAGGCTAAATCATTTTTTGCTTTCTTCTCTAAGTCTGGTTAGAATAAGGAGTAAAGGAGAAACAACAGTATCTAAGAACAGTCAGCTAGATGAGGGTGTAGGCAGGGATGGCTCAGAGGTTAAGCACTCACTTTGCAGCCCCAGGGACCGAAGACTGTATCCCAGCTCAGGCTGTGTGGACCCATATGCTGAACTGTGATGTGGTTCCCATGTGGGAGGTCCTTAGTTCTGTTCCCATCCCGGGGCATGCTTCCCAATGGGAGGCCCCGGGTTCAGTTCCCAACCTGTGCAGCCCCACATCCACCTGTGTGGAATGAAATTGTATCAAAACTAATGATGTATGACAGTAGAGACTGCTCTGAGCCCTCCCCCTTCTCTCTGTCAAAATACTTTTTTTTTTTTGAAGAGCAGCTTTCTTTTTTATTTATTTATGAAATCATCTCCAGTCATAAATGGAGGAAAAAGGGTAGAAAACAGCACAGATTTGCAACCATATATGAAAAAAATACACTTATTCGCTTGAATATGTAAAGAATATCTCTGAAAGTATCTAGGACCAAGAAAAACTGGCTGCCTCCCAGGGGGTGGGGGGGCGGGTGAGGTTATGAGATTTACTTTTCAATGTACCTTCAACCCTTTTAGAATTGAGCATGTATCATCTATTCAAATGGTAAATTTCAGAAGCTTTTCTAAAAAGCTTAAACAAACTCCAGGGTGACTCAACAAATTACTCTCCTTTGCCCAAGGCATGTAAGATGATAGTGGTAAACCAGAGCTTTTCTATTTAACATTCTCCATCAGCAACTACTTTTTTTGTTTTCTTTTTTTTTTAAATACATTTCCATTTATATATTCACCCTTGACAGAGAGAGAGAGAGAGAGACAGAGAGAGAGAGAGAGACAGAGAGAGAACTGAACTGGGGGAGCCCCCAGCTCAGCACATGGTCCCACATGGGCCGGGGCCAGACCCGATCCCTGGTCCCTGGTGCTGCAAAGTGAGCGCTCAACCCACTGAGCCATCCGGCTTCCCCAGCAACTACTTTTTTTTTTTTTTTATATATTTTTATTTAGTTAGTTATTTTTGACAGAGAGAGAGAGAGAGAGAGAGAGAGAGAGAGAGAGAGAGAGAGAGAGAGAGAGATACAGAGAGAGAACTGAACTGGGGGAGCTCCCAGTTCAGCATATGGTTCCGCACGGGCCGGGGCCGGGATTCAATCCCCGGTCCCCGGCTCTGCAAAGTGAGCTCTCAACCCACTGAGCCACCCCGGCTTCCCCCACCAGCAACTACTTTAAAAGACTAGAAAATCATTCTTGGTTCTCCAAACCATCTCCACCCAGTGAGTCAGCTACAAGGGGTGGGTCTCACTATGGGAGTTTCATAAATGGCAGGAAGCCAGGAACACAGAGACAGTGTTGCAAATTCATGAAATAGGGAACAGAAAGGGTGAATGATGATGGCCAACAGCAGATACTACCATTTTTCAAAACCTGCCTCTTGGCTGGGAAGGACCATTTAAATCAGTCAGCAAGGGCCCTTGGATAAAGAACTGGAGCATGACTTCTGCCTGGTCAAGGTAGGCAGTCACCTTCAGTGAAGGCTGAAAAGAGGTAAATTTGTAGTGATCCATATTAACTCTACTACCTGCCTATCTAGAAACTCTTCCCTCAGAGGTAACTCATCACACTTATTATCTAACTAGCACAGATGACCCAAATCAACTCCCCATCAGCTAGCAAAACTGGGGACACTAAAGGCATTTGGATGACTTTGTTCCATTCCTGTCATCTCATGGTGTAAGGGTGGTATTGTACTTTCTATTTTCAGGATTTAACACTTTAAGTTTAGTTTGGTTTGGCAATGTAATTTAGATTAAAACATTTTAAAAGCGTTTTCTTTGCTCCCCTTCCCTCATAATCAGCTTTGATCACTGAAGGCATATAGGTTTCAATGACTGTTTACCCCAAGACCCTATACGTTCTAGTTTCAATGACTGTATTTCCTTCAAAACCGAATGTCTGATTAATTTACAGACAAGTAGCCTTAATGATTTGTCTCCTCAGGATTACAGGCTACCTCAGAAATCTGTTTACATTAATTTGAAGTTACTGTCTCAGGATACCTGTTTTGTCATCAACCAGAGATTTCCCTGTTCAAACTCTTGCCCAAGGCCACCTCAACCACCGCACTTTTCCTTTGTTCAGCCTCTTCTAAGGTACCTATAAAACCTTTTGGCTGTGCTAGGATGAACTAAATGGGCTTGGGACAAGAGTTCCACATTTTCCTCAAATTCTAGCATTTTGAATAAACCTGCTTTTCTTTCTACCAAACTTGTCTCTTATTATTGGACTACGAGCGGCAAGCAACCGGATTTTTAGCAAGCAACCGGATTTTTAGCCCGACAACAAAGGTGGACATCAGCCATTTCCCTCTGTACCGGAAGTACCCACACAGGATACGCTGGTAACACCACATGTATGCTGATGCTCGGGGAACAGGAATACAATCTGGGGCACTATTTCCTAGGATAGTTTCCAAGACTTACCGACATGAACCAGTGTATAATTTTAGGCTTACGCGTTGAGTCCTAGGGTTCACTAAGCAATAAGCACAGTACAAATTTCCCAAGTTTCCCTAAATTCGCTGTGTCACCGGAGAGTCTAGTCACCGGCCAGCCTTTAGCTGTAGGTGCTGCTCGTCGTTGTCCCTTCCTTGAGGCCTCTTCAGCAGGGCCCTCTTCTGGCCTCAGGCCCCCCACCTGTGGTCCACCCGCCCGCGCACGGGGCCTCCTTGCGCCCTCTGATCTTCGGAAGGCCGAGCCGCAGAGAACCGGCGGACAGGGCTTCCCGTTCCCCGCCGCCGGCCCGGCCGGCCGCATCTCTCGCACCCCCATGCGCCCCCGCCCGAAAACCTCCACCGGGCAGCCGGGGTCCCAGACGCTCACGCCCGGCACCGGGAGGCCCAGTCCCACGGGCCCCTGGCGCGTGGGCACGTGCGCGGCCCCGCTAGCCCCCGGACCGCGGGCCTCACAGTGGGCCGGGGCGAGGTGGCCAGAGGGGACGGGGGGTGGGAAGGGTAGGGGGCGCCGTTCCTCACCTGATACCGAGGAGCAGCGTCACAGCCCAACCTGGTCGCCAGCAAGATGGAGGCGGGGGCGGGCCTGGGGAGGGCGGGGCGGCGGGGCCGCTGTGCGAGCCCGTTAGAATCGCCGCCGCCGCTGGGAACGCCCAGGGCAGGAGGGGGCGGCCTCAGGACCCCCGCCCCGCGCTCCACCTGCGGGAAAGACGGTCCCTCCAGGTGGACCAACCAGATTGACCACATTTCTCGACCCCAAGAACCAAGCCACAAATCCGTTTGGGCTGTCGAGCAAGTCGCGTGGGAAGTTGCAGCGGCTGAGGGGTCCCGGAGCCCCCTCAGTGGTGAGTCGCAGAGAAGGGCTGGACTGGGAAACCAGATGTAGCTCCTGGCCTCTTGTATGCCGTCCTCCCTGGTAACTTTAAGGATAAGGACGGTGTCTTTTACTAGCCCTCTGTGGAATGAATTAACATTTATTGAAGTTCCTTGATAGTCGGAATTCAAGATATACTAACCAAGAGAGTTCGGTGATTCTTGGCTCCCCTCTCACTAGAGCCCTATCTATCATCTGACACACACACACACGTGTTAAACATTTTAGGCAATTTCAGGGTCCCAAACCAGTATCTTAAATTCATTAAGAAAGTTTGTATTCCAGAGCAAAAACTAGTTAGCTATTTTTTACAGTGGTTCTCAAAGTGTAGGCCCCAGACCACAACATCACCTGGAAACTTGACAGAAATTCAAATTATTGGGCTCTGCCTTAGTTCAACTGAATCAAACTAAGACAGCAGTGTCCAACCTTTTGGCTTCCATGGGCTACAATGAAAGAATTGTCTTGGACCACACATAAAATACACTAACACTTACAATACATGATGAGCTAAAAAAAAAAACAAAAGTTGCAAAAAAATCCCAAAATGTTCTAAGAATTTGTGTTGGGCATCATTCAAAGATGTCCTTGGCTAGAGGTTGGATATACCTGCTCTACTGGTAGAGTCCAGCAATGATTTTTGTTTTGTTTTTTAAGATTTTTTTATTTTTATTGTTTTTGACAGAGAGAGATACAGAGACAGAGAGAAGGGGGAGGGCCCAGAACAGTCTCCATAGTTGCACATCATTGGTTTTTCCACATACCGGTAGTTTCATTCCACAGGTGGGCACCAGGCTGCACAGGGCAGGAACTGGGCCAGGGTCTCACCCCAGTGAGAACCGAACTCGGGGCACATCCTAGTTCAGCATATGGGTCCGCACGGGCCAGGGCGGGGATTTGATCCTTGGTCCCCGGGGCTGCAAAGTGAGCACTTTAACCCACTGAGCCATCCCGGCTTTCCCCAGCAATGTTTTCACAAGCCCTTCACGTGGTTCTTTTGTTTGTACTTTATAGCCTCGTGCCTATTTTTAATTATAGTTAACATTCAATATTATTTTATATTAGTTTCAGGTTTACAGTGTAGTGGTTAGACATTTATATAATTTATGAAGTGATCCCCAGTAAGTCTAGTACCCACCTGACACTATAGTTTTTACAAACTGTTGACTATATTCCTCATACTGTACCAATTGAGAACCATCAACACTACATGCTTTTCTTCCCAATTTCCTCAAGGGAGTGGGATAGATAGGGTGGATTAAATTTTTTAGTGGGAAGAGCAAGATATAAATGTCCCCAAAAGAGGAATGAAGTGGAAGGAAAGTCACTGACAACTTTGAGTTGAAACAAAACTGCACAAATACTTTTGAGTACCCAGCATTAATCCCCCAGCTCCTACCAGTATGTCTACATGACAAATAACAGGCTTTCTGGCCAGTCTGCCCCCAGAGACCTCTGGAATTTAAGCACTCCCTAAGAAGCCTGTCTACTCTTCACTCTGCACTACTCCCTTGGTGATCTCATCCCAACCCCCCTCTCTGCTTTAACTATCACCTTAACAGGATAATTTGCAAACCTCCTATTTCCAGCCCACTTTCTTGAGCTATTGGTCCAAATATCCAGTGGCCTGTTCAGACACTAGTGTCTGAACATTTTTTTTTTTTT
>PVKE010015497.1:8739-33470 GCA_004027555.1 Craseonycteris thonglongyai
CCACCTCCCCTCCCTCTCTCCCTCCCCCCTCCTCCCCTTCCTTCAGGCAATTACCAAGTTATTGAGTGTGTCCATAGGTCTCTGTGTCTTTGAAACTTTCAGTTTTATATTCCACCTTATGAAATGTTTCTTAACACATGGTATTCATAACACAAATGGTGTTATATATATTTTTTCCTATATCTTGCTTTTTTCATTTTATATATACATATATATGTGTATGATATAACCATAGAGAGCTTTCTCATTCATTTTAAATGGCTACATAATATTCTAATGTTTGAGTATAGTGTAACTTATTTAGCCCCCTCTCATTAATGAACTTTTTGATTGGCTCTAATCTTTTGGTGTTACCAGCAATATTGCATTGAATATCCTTGTAGAATCTTCTTTGTGTTCATGTGCAAATATATGTGTGGGAAAAATTCCTAGAAATGGAATTGTGGATTAAAGATTATATTCCATTTTTCAAGTTGCCTTTCATAGCTGCTGTCCTAATTTGTACTCCTAACAGTAAGGTTTGAGAGTGCCTGTTTCTTTGTACCTTGGACCATGTAATTGAAAACTGGTATCTCATGGTTTTAGTTTGCATTTTTATCATTTTGTATTAGATTGCTAATCTTATGTTTAAATGTTAGGCATTTAAGAAAAACTTGTTTTTAACCGTTGTACTATAGAATATAATATTCACATGGAAAGGTACATAAAACAAAGATGTTTTATCATAAATTAAATATCTGCATAATCTCCACTCAGGTTAAGAAATAGAACATTTATAGCACCCCTGAAGTCCTTCTTGCTCTTTTACCAACTACTACTCCCCTTCTTCCTCCAAAATTAAAGTTGACAATACCTCTTTTTTATATTAACTACTTCTTTGCTTTTCTTTATATTTTCATGTCCAGAGCATGCATTTCTAAAAACATAGTTTTGGTTTGCCTGTTTTCTATACTTTATATAAATTGAATCATATATTATGTATTTATCCTTTTGTGTTTGGATCCTTTCATTTTGTATTATATGTGTGAGATCCATCCTTGTTATTTTGTATAGCAGTAATTTACTCATTTTCATTGTTGTATAATATTTCATTTTATGACTGTATCACGGTATTCATTTTACTGTTAATAAACATTTCCAGTTTGGGGCTAATATGAATAATGCTGCTATGAGGATTTTGATACACTTGGTTGCATCTCTGTTGAGTAAATACTTAAAAGTAGAATTGCTGGATCATAGGATGTGGTATTTTTAATCTATATTAGATAATGCCAAATGTTTTACTAATTTGCACTTGCATGAGAGTCCCTATTGTCATACTCATTCTTTATTATTGAGATTATCAGTTTTTGTAGATTGAGCATTCTGGTGGGTGTAATGTAATATTTCATGATTTTAATTTGCATTTCCTTAAATATTAATGAAGTTAAGCATATTTGGAAATCCTCTTTTGTGAAGTTCCTTTTTTAAAGTTTAAAAAGGAAAAGCAAGGATGGCTCAGCTTGTTAAGTGCTCATTTTGCAGCCCCGGGGACTGAGGATCGAATCCCAGCTCCCTCCCACATGGACTCATATGCTGAACTGGGGTGTGCTTCCCATGTGGGGGCCCCTAGTTCAGCTCCTGGCTCAAGGGGGTGTGCCTCCCATGTGGGGGTTGGAGGTGGGGAAGGGGCAGCCCAGTTTCCACACTGTGCAGCCCCCGCCCACCTATGTGGAATGAAACCACGTCAGAAACTGATGATGTACAACTATGGAGACTGCTCTGGACCCTCCCCCTTCTCTCTGTCTTTCTCTGTCTCTTTCTGTCAAAAACAATAAAATAGATCTTTAAAAAGAAAAGTTAAGAATTTTTTCGCCTACTTTTCTATTCAGCTGCTTGCCTTTTTTTTTTTTTTTTTTTTTTTTTTTTTTTTTTTTTTTTTTTTTTTTTTTTTTTTTTACTGATTTGTAGGAATTCTTACATATTTTGGATAGAAACCAGTTTACATGTTGTCTTAGTTTGGGTGTGAGCAAAAGTAGAGACTGTGACAAGGACTAAGGTACAGATAGCTTTTGGAAAGTGACTCCAGGAAGTAGATAAGAGGGAGTGTTAACAGTGAGACAGTGAAGAAAGCAAAGCTATTATTAAGGTCACCACCAAGGACCTGATTGCTTTAGGACCTCTGAGAAGAACGCAAAATGCCTTCCTAAAGGAAGGGAATCTGGGGCATTTATTTAATATGATTGGGAGTTCCCTCCAGGGGCACTTTCTCCCCATCTTCCAAGTTGAGTGAGTGCTGGGCTAAATGTACTCCCATAGCCTTCAGAGAATGTCCTGAAGTAGAAAGTGGCAGGTGCTCAGTGAACACTTAAGATGAAATACTTGCCAGGACCAGTTAAGTATGAGGTCATATGGAACTGCCTATTGTAGCTCTGGCTAAAATCAGAGTGGGCCAAGGAACATATCTTGTGTATGTGTGTGTGTGGTTTTTTGTTTTTTTTTTTAAATTTTCAGTTGTGTTTATTAAAAAATTAAACAACTTAGTTTAAAAACCTTTGTTCCAAATATTTTTTGTTTGGTTTTGAGTTCTGAGATTACTGTAAGCAAGTGAGCCAAGGAACTCTTAGGTAGGAGTAGGGGTGTTATCCTTTCTGTCTTGCAAACGTCTTTCTTCACACTTTGAGTTGCATTTTACTCTGTGTCTTTTGATGAACAGAAATGCTTACTATTTACTCATATATAATCAAATTTACCTTTTCTATTTTAACTAATGTTTTCAATGTCTTAAGAAATCTTACCTTGAATTCATGAGAACATTCTTAAACTTTTTGAATAGTGCATTTTGTGTTTGGAAGTAATAAAAGTGTAGATAATTTCTCCAGGAAAATACACATGATTAGGCATAAATTTGAGGTATTCATGGAACTTTTGAAACATTTACATGGAATCCCTGCAGGTTCATTGATTTTAGCCTAAGAATCTCTGGTTTTTCTTTTACTTTTTAAATTTAGGTCTATGCACTGTCTGGAACTATTTTTTAGTATGATGTGAGGTAGGGTTCACATTTTATTTTATTTTTCCATATGGATATCTAATTGACCCAATCATTTATTGAAAAAATCAAAAGAACCTCATTTTCCCCCATTGCTTAGTAGGCCAACTTATAACTGTCATAAATCAAGTACCTATATCTGCTTACCCTTATTTTCTTCTTTTGGCTTTTGATTCTGTTCCTTTGAAGTGTTTTTTTCCCCCTTGTTCTTTTTGGTGTTGAGTTGTATGTGTTTTCTATAAGTTTTGCATTTAACTCCTTATCAAATGTATCATTGGTAAATATCTTCTCTGATTCAGTAAGTTGTCTTTTTGTCTATGATGGTTTTCATTCTCATTAGTTTTGTATAGTCTATGTAATAGAAAGGAAAAAGTAAGGAAATATTTTAAGGGCAACCATGCCAATAATAGCAGCAATGAATTTTATTTATGAGTGCCAGGAGACTGTGCTAATCATTTTACATAATATCTCATTTAATCCTAGCAACAAATCTGTGAGGCAGAATGGTATTATTATATGCATTTTATAGGCAAAGAAACGAAAGTTACTTATCAAGAAAAAAGTAATCAATCAATCTTATTCTACACCTTCAAAGGAATATTGCTGATTCATAGTAAGTTAGTTAGTTCTGTTGGCCAAATGAAAATTCTGTTATACAAGAGAGTGGATATACACCAAATGAACATTTTCCCCATGGTATTATCAAGGATTTTAAATAAAAGTTTAAGTTGCTGGGAATGCTGGGATAGCTCAACAGGTTGAGCACTTGCCTTGTAACTGCAAGATTCTGAGATAGATTTCCTGCCCCGGCCCTGACCCTGACCTGTGCAAACCCATGTGCTGAACTGTGGTATAACTGGTAACTGCTGGGATGGCTTGGTGGTGAAGGTTCTTACCCACCATGTGGGAGGCCTCCAGTTTGGTTCCCACCCTGAGCAGCTGCACATCCACCTGTGTGGAATGAAACCATGTTACAACCAAAGATGTATAACTATGAAGACTGCTCTGGGCCCTCCCATTTTCTCTCTTTCTCTCTCTTACCTTATCTCAAACAATAAAACAAATCTTTAAAAATAAATAAATTACCACATAATATTATACCTAGAAATGGGCTACATTTTCCTTAATCTTTCCCTTATTTTTGGATATAGAATATAGAATTCACATTATTAAGAAGATTTATTTGCAAGCTAACTACAGTTCAGGAAAAACTCTTTGAATGTTGCAAGATAGTGACACTAGAAAATGCGAACTCTGTATAAAATAAAATTGCACACTTTTTTACTGCTTGATTTATTTTTTCAATTGAAAATATTCAGCATTATAGAAATTTAGAACATTGCAAAAAATGGGAAGAAAAGATAATTTACCACTACTCCCATACTCAGTGGCTGCCTTTGTTAACAGACTAGAAGTGTTTATAGCTTTTAGTTTTTTCTTAAGCATCAACATATTTTTTAAAAGCATGTAAATATAATGTTTTATTCTTTTTTTCTTTAAGATTTATTTTATTGTTTTTTTGACAAGAGACAGAGACAGAGAGAGACAAAGAGAAGGGGGAGGGCCCAGGGCAGTCTCTCTAGTTGTACATCATCTGTTTTCGACATGGTTTTGTTCCACACTGGTGGGTGGGGGCTGCTCAGGGTAGGAACTGGGCTGGGGCCCTCCTGCATGGGAGGCATGACCCCTCAAGCCAGGGGCCTAATTGGGGGATGAGAACCAAACTGGGAGACCTCCTGCATGGGCAGCACACCTCAGTTCAGCATATGGGTCTACCCAGGCTGGAGCTGGGATTTGATCCTCAGTCCCCAGGGCTGCAAAGCTAGAGCCTTAGCCTGCTGAGTCATCCCAGCCGGCTTCCCCAATTTTTTCTTCTTCTTCTTTTTTTTGCTTTGCATTGTGACATGAGTGTTTTACTATGCTACTACACAGGATTCTAAATAAAAAATTTAATAACCATGTAATATGCCTAGTGAGTACACCATATTTTACTTAAAATTTTCTACATTTTTAGATATATGTTGCTTCAGATTATTATTATGGTTATTGCCATTTTATCTCTTCTCTCTTGCATTTTAAATTATTAAAGTAAACATACATATATTCAAAATTCAAATACAGAAACATGTAAAGTGAAAATCTTCATCTCACTATGAAGAATTTTCTGAGTATTCTTTTAGAATTTTTTTTGCCGATGTAAACACATCTATTCTTGTTTTCCATTAATAGGACCTGTTACTTTCCTCTTTGGTTACTCTTTTAAATAATGCTGAAATAAATATATTTGTACAAAAATTAATTTTGTGTTTTTGACTATTTTTTTTAAGACAGATTCTTAGAAGTGGAGCTGGGTCAAAATGGTGGATATTTTGAAGGTTTTTTACTAAATTTGCCAAATTTAATACACTGCTCTTTTAGGAAGGGTATGCTAACATCACTGTGTAATAGACCATGTTATTATTATTATTATTTTTAAAAGAGTTATTTTATTGTTTTTGACAGAGAGAGAGAGAGACAGAGATAGGGAGATACAGAGTGAAGGAGAGGGTCCAGAGCAGTCTTTAAAGCCATACACCATCAGTTTTCAACATAATTTCATTTCACATAAGTGGGCAGGGTCGGGAGCCGTGAAGGTTGGAAACCAAGCTGGGGGCCTCCTGCATGGGAGGCATACCCCCATGAGCTTGGGGGCTGAACTGGAGGCTTCCCACATGTGGAAAGCTCACCCCGATGGGAACCAAACTGGGGGCACACCCCAGTTCAGCATACTGGTCTACACGGGCTGGGCTGGGACTTGATCCTGGAACATGGGGGTCACAAAGCGAGTGCTCAACCTGCTGAGCCATCCCGGCTTTCCCTATGTTATTATTATAACCACTAAAAAGTTTATGTAAACTTCATGTGCCAATTTCTGAAAACCTTTTTGTAAAGGCCCAATCATTTATGATATAAGTTGATAAATATATAATATATGTATATTACATTTATACCTATATATGGTCTACATATAACATCTTTACATACAGATTTGTGCATTTATAGTATGTATATTAACACAATAAATTTATTTAACTGCAGGAGGTTTAGTTATTTTTTCCCCTATAGTAGGTTAAAATCTACCATTTTAGATTTAGCATTGTTATTCTTTTTTTTAAAAGGTTTATTTTTATTGTTTTGTTTTTTTTTTGACAGAGAGACAGACAGAGACAGAGAGAAGGGAGAGGGCCCAGAGCAGTCTCCATGGTTGACAGCATTAGTTTTCCATAGAGTTTCACTCCACAGGTGGGCGGGGGCCGCACAAGGCAGGAACTGGGCCAGAGTCCTCCCACATAGGCCCTGGCAAGAACTGAACTGGGGGCACATCCCAGTTCAGCATGTGGGTCTGTCTGGGCCAGAGCCGGGACTCTATGCTCGGGTCTCTGGGACTGCAAAGCTAGCGCTTAACCGTTGAGCCATCCCAGCTTCCCCAGCATTGTTATTCTTACTGGTATTGGTTAGGATTACCTTTTTCAGTGTCATTTTTTTGAGGTTATAATTTAGATTAAAAAGAAGTCTTTAAATCTTAATTAAATTCTTAACTAATTCTTAATTAATTTGAAAATAAAATGTCTTTTTTCCTAATTATGTAAGAAATGAATGTTAATCTATGTAAAAATTCAGACAATAGGAAATGAATAGAAAAAAAGAAAGTTTCACTTGTAATTTCAGTACTCATTACTAACCTTTGGCTGCATATCCTTTATTTTTCTATTCATGTATATATCTGTATATAGATATCTATATATAGATATCAATACTCATAAGTAACATTTTTATGTTCAGATGCATATGTACCCATATAAAAATTTATATGCCTTTATACTAATGAGGAATATATATATATACTTCGTTAGTCTTACCTCCTCTCACCCAGGAACCATAGGCTGTGACTATTTTTCTTGTTGAAAAATATGGATATTTCCCACAATTATAATGACTATAGTATAGTCTATTTTGTGGTTGTACCCTACTTAGTGATGAATCTTTGGTTGTTTCCAGTAACTTGCTGTTATAAATAATACTTCAATGAATATTTTTGTATGTATGCCCTTTACCTACTTGTTCGATCATTTTCTTAGGATAAAATATATATAGAATTTTTGCATCAAAAGAGATGTACATTTAAAATTTGGAGGCACTGGAAAGAGCATCTTTTACTTTTATTCACACTTTTCCATATTGTTTGAATTTTTTCCATAAGTGATACAGGAAATTCAGGATTGTCAGATTGCCCTCCAAAAAGGTTGTATATATTACATTCTTACCAGTGAATGAGAATACCAGATCCCTCCTACTCATGAATGTTAAATATTAATAATATTTTAAGTCTTTGTTAAAATGTTATCTTGTTTTAAATTATGAATTGTTGTATTACTTAGCAGTTAAAAAATTTTGATAATATATTTAAGCTTATTTGCTTTTCCCATTTTTTCTCACTTGTAAACATCTCATTTATTTTTGTGGCCTATTTTTCTGTTTTTCTTATTGATATGTTGGAATTCATAATACTCTTCTTTGGCATACTATACCAAATTTTTTTAATTTTTCTGGTTTCTGGTTTGTCTTTTAACTTTGTTAATGGTCTTTAAAAACACTGAATTAAAAAAAAAGTATTGTTAAATTTATTGGAGTGACATTAGTTGGTAATAATTACATAGCTTCCAGGTGTAATTCCACATAACATCATCTACATATTGCCTTGTGTGCTCACCATCCAGAGTCAGTTCTCCCACCACCATATATTTAATGCCCCTTCCTTCCTCCCCATCCCTTACCCTCAGGTAACCACTAAAATATTGACTGTGTCCATGAGTATTTGTTTCTTTGTTACTTTCTGTTTATTAGTCCACATGTAAGTGAAGTTATATGGTTCTTGATTTTTTTCAGTCTGACTTATTTCGCTTAATATGATAATCTTAAGGTCCATTCACATTGTTGCTAATAGCAGTATTTCATCTTTTCTTATTGCCGAGTAGTATTCCATTGTGTAAATATACCACAAATTCTTTATCCAGTCATCTATCAAAGGATGCTTTGGTTTCTACCATGACTTGGCCATTGTGAACAGTGCTTCAATGAACATTGGGGTACATATACCTTTGCAAACTAAGGTTTTCAAGTTATTAGGGTAGATACCCAGAAAATGGGATTGCTGGGTTGTGTGGTAATTCTATTCTCAATTTTTTTAGGAACTTTCATACTGCTTTCCACAGTGATTGTACTAATTTACATTCCTAGTAGCAGTGTATGAGGGTTCCTTTTTCTTCACAGCCTCTCCAGCACTTGTTATTCCTTGTCTTGTTGATAATAGCGATTCTCACAGGTGTGCGGTGGTATCTCATTGTGGTTTTGGTTTGCATTTCCCTAATAGCTAGTGATGTTGAGCACTTTTTCATGTATCTGCTGGCTGTATGTCTTCATGGGAGAAGTGTCCATTTTTCAATTGTCTGGTTTGTTTTTTTGTTGTTGAGTCGTATGAGTTTTTATATATTTTAGATATTAATGCCTCATCAGAGGCATTGTTTGCAAATATTTTCTGCTACTTGGTTGGTTGCCTCTCTTCTTTGTTAAGTGTTTCCTTTGCTGTGCAGAAGCTTTATAGTTTGATATAGTCCCATTTATTTATTTTTGCTTTTACTTCCCTTGCCTTTGAGGTTAAGTTCATAAAGTGCTCTCTAAACCCAAGGTCTATAAGTTTAGTACTGATGTTTTCTTCTATGCAGTATATTGTTTGGGGTCTTATGTGGAGGTCTTTGATCTATTTTGAGTTAATTTTGGTATATGGAGACAGTTCGCGGTCCCCATTCATTGTTTTGCATTTGGTTTTTTAGTTTTCCCAGCACTACTTACTGAAAAGGCTTTCTTTCCTCCATTGTGTATTTTTTGCTCCTTTGTCAAAATGTATCTGTCCATATACTTGTGGGTTTATTTCTGGGTTTTCAATTCTGTTCTATTGGATTGTATGTCTGTTTTTCTGCCAATACCAAGCTGTTTTGCTTATTGATGCTTTGTAATATAGACTGAAGTCTGGGAGCGTGATGCCTTCCAGCCTTGGCGATTTGGGTTTTTTTGTGGTTCCATATGAATGATAATTTAAAAAATTTATTTCTCAAAACAATGTCTGTGGGAGGAATTACATTAAATCTATATATTGCTTTTGGTAATATGGTCATTTTAACTGTATGGATTCTTCCAGTCCATGAACACAGAATATCTTTCCATTTCTTTGTGTCTTCTTCAATTTTTTTAATAATGTTTTATGTTTTTCTGTGTATAAGTCCTTCATGTTCTTTAAGCTTATTCCTAGGTATTTTATTTATTTTGTTGTGATTGCAAAAGGTATCATTTCTCTCATTACTTTTCTGAAGTTTCATTGTTTGTATATAAAAATGCTATGGGTGTTTGTACATTGATTTTGTATCCTGTAACTTTACTGTATTTATTTATTGTTTCTAATAGTTTTCTGGTGGATTCTTTAAGGTTTTCTATATAAAGGATCATGTCATCTGCAAAAAGTGACAGTTTAACTTCGTCACTCTCAATTTGCATGCCTTTTATTTCTTTTTCCTGCTTGATTGTTCTGGCCAGAACTTCCAGCACTTTGTGGAATAGCAGTAGTGACAGGGGACATCCCTTTCTTGTTCCTGATTTTAGAAGAAGAGGTTTCAGTTTTTCCTCGTTCAGTATGATATTTGCTGAGGGTTTGTCATATATGGCCTTGATTATATTGATGTATTATCCTTCTATACCTGTTTTCTTGAGTGTTTTGATCATAAATAGATGTATCTTGTTGAATGCTTTTTCTGCATCAATTGATATAATCATGTGGTTTTTAACTTTTATTTTGTTTATATGATATGTCACATTGATTGATTTGCATATGTTGGAACATCCTTATGCCCCTGGGATGAATCCCACTTGAACATGATGCATAGTTTTTTTTAATGCATTGTTGTATTCTGTTTGCTAGTACGTTGTTTAGGATTTTTGCATTGGTGTTTATCAGAAATATTGGTCGATAGTTGTGTGTGTGTGTGTTGTCCTTAGCAGGCTTTGGTTTTAGGGTAATGTTGGCCTCATAGAATGAGTTGGGAAGTATTGCCTCTTTAGTTTTTTGGAAGTTTTTCCTCTTTTTAAGATTTATTTTATTGTGTTTGACAGAGAGAGACAGAGACAGAAAGAGACAGAGAGAAAGGGGGAGGGCCCAGAGCAGTTTCCATAGCTGTATGTCATCAGCTTTCAACATAACTTCATTCCACACTGGTGCACAGTAGGCCATGCAGGGCAGGAACTGGACAGGGGCCATGAACTGGGAGCCGAACCAGGGTCCTCCCACATGGGAAGCTAGCCCAGCAAGAACTGAACTAGGGACCACACTCCAGTTTAGAATATGAGTCTACACAGGCCAGGGCTGGGGTTCAGTCCCACAGACTGCAAATCAAGCAGTTAAGCCACTGAGCCATCCTGGTATCACCTTTTGGAAAAGTTTGAGGTGGATAGATATTAGTTCCACTTTGAATTCATGGTAAAACTTGTTAATGAGACAGACAGTCTGGTCTTAGACTCATGGTTTTGGGGAGGTTTTGGATGACTGTTTTAATTTCCTTACTGTTGATTGGTCTGTTTAGATTATCTAGTTCTTAATTCAGTGCAGGTAGACTATTTTTCTAGAAAGTTCTTCATTTCTTCTAGGTTGCAAAATTTGGTGGCATATAATTCTTCATAGTATTCTTGTGTGATCCTTTGCATTTCTGTTGTATAAGTTGTCACTTCCCCTCTTTCATTTATAATTTGGATTATTTGTGTCTTTTCTCTTTTTCCCTTGGTGAACCTAGTCAAAAGTATGTCAATTTTATTATTTTTATCAAAGAACCAGCTCTTTGTTGCATTAATTTTTTCTATTGTTTTTCTATTCTTTATTTTATTTAGTTCTGCTCTAATTTTTATTATTTTCTTCCCTCTGCTGACTTTGGTTGTTTTTTGTTCTTCTTTTTCTAGTTCTTTAATATTAATGTAATATTAATGTAATATTAGGCTAGTGTAATAATACTAATGTAATAATACTAATGTAATAATGTAATAATACTAATGTAATATTAGGTTGTTTACTTGTGATTTTTTTTGTTTCTTGAGAATAGACCTGTTGTGATATAAATTTTCCTCTTTTTACTGTTTTTGCTTCATCCCAGTAATTTTGGTATGTTGTGTTTTCATTGTCATTTGTTTCTATGTATTTTAAATCTCTTCTTTAAATTATTTTTTGATCCAGTAATTTTTAAAGAAAATATTGTTTAATCTTTATGTGTATATGAGATTTTTTGCTTTCCTTTTATAGTTGATCTCCAATTTCAAAGCTTTGTGGTCAGAGTATACATTTCATATGAGTTCAATCATCTTAAATTTGTTGAGGATAGCTTTGTGTCCCAGCATATGGTCCATCCTTGAGAATGTTTTATATACACTAAAAAAGAATGTATTGTCTTGTGTTGTAGGATGAAGTGTTGTGTAAATGTCAATTATGTCCAATTGTTGTCATGTCATGTATTATTTAAAGTCAATGTTTTCTTGTTTATTTTCTGTTTGGATAATCTGTCCATGGCTGTCAATGGGGTATTTAAGTCTCCTACTATAATTATGTTCCTCAGTTTGGCCTTTTAGATTTGTTAGTAGTTGCTTTGTAAATTTTGATGCTTCTTGGTTAGGGGCATATACATTAAAAAGTGTCATATCTTCTTGTTGTATAGTCCTCTTTATCATTATAAAATATCCATCTTTGTCTCTTTTTATCTTTTTGATCCTGAAATCTGTTTCATCAGATATAAGTATGGTTACAGCTGCTTTTCTCTGGATGCTATTTGCTTGGAGTACTGTTTTCCACCTTTTCATTTTGAGTCAGTGTTTGTCCTTTTGGCTGAGGTGTGTCTCTTGAAGGCAGCATAAGGTTGTGTTTTGTTTTTTAATCCAATTTGCTACTCTGTGTCATTTTATTGGTGAGTTCAAGCCATTTACATTTAGGGTGATGATATGAGGATTTCCTGTAGCAATGTTAGCTTTTGTTTTCTGGTAGCTCTTATTATTAATTGCTTCTTTGCTTTTTTCTTTCTGTTGGTTATTTTATTTTGATGATGTTTATGATTTTTTCCCTCTGTTTTCTCTTTTTGTGTGTGTGTTATGTGTCTCAGTTCTAAATTCTTTTTGAGTGGTTACCATGAAGTTTATGGAAAAGAAAGTTTCATATATGTAATGGTTCTTTAAGTGTGCCTCTTATCTCCATTTTCTTTGGAAGTTTAAATTTTTACTTCCTCACCTTCTTTGTTGTCCCAGTTTATCCCTATTTATTTTAATTTTTTGTTTCAGGTCATCTTTTTCTTGTTTTAAAGTCATGCTTAGATTTTTCTTATCTGAAGATTATATAAATAGCCATTTAGATTTTCTTGAAGATTATGCCCTTAATTTTTATATTTAAAAAGCTTATTTCACATTTATTTTAGTGTAAAGTGTGAGGAGGGATTCAGTATTATTATTTTTTTTCCTGACTACTCATTCCAAACATCATTTATTGAATAGTTTATCATTCCTCTATTGACTTGAACTGTCACATACAGTATTATATACTAAATTTTTCTGTAAGCTGTGATCTATTTCTAGATTTTCTATTGTTTATTGATCTGCCTATTATTCCAATCCCAATAATATACTTAATTTTTGTACTTTGCAATATTTATATTACATATTTTTTTAAAGATTTGTTTTTTAATTATTTTTGACAGAGACAGAGAAAGAAAGAGAGAAAGAAGAGGGCCCAGAGCAGTCTCTATAGTTGTACGTCATCAGTTTTCAACATGGTTTTGTTCTACACAGGTGGAAGGGGGCAGTACAGGGTGAGAACTGAGCTGGGGGCTTTCTGCATGGGAGGCATACTTCAGTTCAGCATATGGGTCCAGATGGACCACATCCGGGATTTGATCCTTGGTCCCTGGGGCTGCAAAGCCAGTGCTTTAACTACTGAACCATCCTGGTTTCACCAATATTACGTATTTAAAAAATAACACTCATTAATATTATTTTATCCTTGGAAATAAATTAAACATATATATTTAATTTTGAAATCAACTCAAATTTAAATTATTTACTTAATGCATAAAATAACATTGCTAACCTCACTATATTTGTTCGGGTTTTGTAAGTTTCCATATTTTACGTGAGATCTACTACATTACCTTCTGTTCAGCGTAATTGTTCTGGGTAGCTACTCTGCAGTAGAAGATGCAAGAAGGAGGCTTTTAATTGTAGGCTGATGTGTGGACTTGACATAGTGCCTGTCCCAGAGATCTATGGTAGTTGGAAGAATAGGAATAGGATCAATGTACAGAAATGGTGGATTTAGAATCTTTTAAAAGAAGCTTTTTTAACATCAGAACCAATAGGTTTTGAAAGGGCTATGGTCTGACTTATTAAGGAATGCTACTTACATGAAAAATAGAAAGTGTACTATCATTGAAACCAGAGATTAAGCATTTGAGTGCCAACCCTGCCACTTACTACCTTTGTGAATATTTAGTCCCATTTGCTCATTTATTATATAAAATGAGGATAGTAGTCCCATCATAGGATAATTATGAGGATTTAATGAGAAAGTAAGTATCAATTGAACAATGGTTGTCCTATAGAATTTACTTAATAATGTCTAGTCTTTTTTTTATTGTTAATTTTGCAGAAATTGTGTTGATGGGGATGAAATTTAGGGCTGGGCTTTGAGTACTGGAGAGTTCTATGCCTTTTTTTTTAATCTCCTCACATTTAAAAAGCCAGTGTTTCTTATCCCAATTCTAGCATGACAGTAGTAATGTATGGAAATAGGAATTATGTAGGGTATAACAGGGTATTTTTCTTAAATATATCTATACACACCATCCACCACCACCACCACCACCACCACCACACATTGTTCCGTCAATCTCATTGTGGATCAGTAAAAAAAGATGAAATTAGGAAAATTTCAGGACAAGAATATGTATAGGAATTGGTGGTTGATTGGAGTTTAGGGAGATGGGAAGGTTCTAGCACTGGAGAAATGTATTTAAAAATCCAGGTATTTAATCCCTTTTTCTTATATAAAATGTATCTGTCATATGAATTAAGTGGGTGAGCAAAGTAACAAAACTTTCATATTATGAGAGAAGTAAATGCTAAGCATGCCATCGTACTGATGAAGTAACAGGAGACATTTATGTTTCTTGTAGAATGGCCATAAGCCTAGTAACTAGAAACTCTGACTTAAAATGAAAGCTCTGTCACCTATTTGTCATGTGGTCCTAAGTGAGTTATATGTCTCTTTTCTGCTCTGTAAACTTAGAAGCATCTTGTCCTGCTGTCCCTGATATTTTTTACTTAGGGAGTAAGGCCATCTCTGAGAGGCCAGGTCTAGTCTGGAATTTATGGTGAAATCTTTAAATTGTTATGAAGAATATCCTGCAAAAGGATAATCAGGATGTCTCCATATGATTCTTTTCAGTTGTTTCTGTGTTTTTGAAAGTGAACACAAAACCTTATTAGGTTTGGGAAGGACTAATTCATAGTGTTTGATTGAGCTTTCTGTGGATACGCAATGTATAGTTATTGAGTGTGATGATAGAATAGGGTAGCATTGCCAAGGACACAACTCTTGAGTCATGTACCCTTAAGATATTATTCTTTAAAAAGTGGGTGGTTACGTTAGCCACCAGGTCATCTGTGTAAATTGTGACTTGGGCACATTTAAACGTAGTCTCAGAGAGAAAGCAAAAAGTGAATTACATTTATGGAAGGCATAGCTCTTCTAGAATGTATTTTCATTTCTCTAGTCCTTACAAAAAACATGGGAAGTAAATGTTAATATGCTTATTTTATAAGCATATTTGTTATTTCAGAAAATGCGATTATATAGCTTTATAATTTGTTTTCTTCACCTAACATATTCAAACAAGGCTGTAATTATTTATCTTTTTTATTAGATTGTGAACTGAAGTTGCCAAGTTTACTTTGTTCATTTTTGCTTTTCCAGTGCTTAACACAGTGTCTGGCACAGAGCAAACATTCAGTAAATGATGAGTAATTATGATTTACTCTAGGAATTAGGATTCTTATGTAATTAGCCCATAGTCACCAAATCTTTATTTTTCTTTTCTTCTTTTAGCATTCCTTCCCCTTTGTAGTTTTATCATGAATTGAGAAATTAAAAAATATAAAGTGTTATATACATGCTATATAGCCAAGATCAGACCACATTGACTCTCTGAATTCACATAAATTGGTCTGTATCCAGTTGATAATGCAGCTGTTATTTTTATAATGTCATCTTAAGTACATATTTGCACAACAGGCGGTGTCAACTCATCTAAGTAACTTAGTGTTATTTGCTTAATACTTTAAATTACAGAGTTCCATTACTGAAGTCATTATTTGTGGTTACCAGGGAGTGGTACTGAGACTGGCAACAAAAAGAATTTCTTACGAGTGTCCAAATGGACTTTCTTTAGATGTCTTTAAATTGCTGTTGATTTAACTACCTAGAACAAAGTACGAAAAACAGCCCTGGCTCATTTGTCTATCAGTTTGCCCTACAGAAAATAGTAGACTGATTTAAAAAATTTATGGGCTTAAAAAACTAGTACTTATTTGCAAGCTTTTGTTCAATGATTGCTCTTTAAATGTTCTGCCACTTTACTCTATTTTGTGAGCTGGACCTAGTGAGAGAAAACTCAGCGGGGATGGAATCCTCTCTTTCTGGGTATGATAATGCATTACAAATGTTGAGACTATTTTAACTATAATATTTATCTTACAATGACTCCGAACTGTCAGTAATTGGAAATCTGGGATTGTGCTTTATTCCGTATCCCCAGAGATCCCAGTTCATTCTATGCATCCTGTTGGCTGTCAGAAATGTTAATTGAATTGCTGGAGAATTACTTGTATTGGTTTCAAATTAATAAACAAAAACAAAACAACAAAAAACCCAACACCGTGCATTAACCAAGACTTATTTTTTAAGTGAAATTTCATGTCTAGTTTCTAATTCTTTCTTACATTTAAGAATATATTTTATTTTATATGTTAAAAATAGGAACTCCAAAATCATTTGAGAAGTTGTTCAGTAAGATTAAACATTTTACAGAGTTACAAAATTTTCGTATTTGCACAGAAGTTGTTGTGAGCTTACCCACATTTAACACAGTTGCCCTTTGGTGCAACAGTTATTGAATTTTAGTATACATAGGAATTACCTGGGGGGCTATGCTTTAAAATTCTCAGAATTACAGAATCCGTAGGTCTGGGTGGGACCCAACAGTCTTTTTAAAAATTTTATTTTACTAAGTACCTTAAGTGGTTTTGATATACGGCATCTAGGGATTATATTTTGATAATTATTATTTTAGTATATACCACTTTCTCTGACTTTTGTTATTAAGTTGAGATCATATATGTCTGAAATCAGACAGGCTACAAGAAAAAAAGAGATATTAAAAAACATAATGATAGGTGTTATTTCAAAGAAGTATATTTTGCTAAGAAAAGTAGGGGACATAAAGGAAGAGATAAAAGAGAACAAATTTATTTAGTGAAAAGTTCCCCCCCAAAGTTCCAAATTTCTTTTAACCCACTGCCAAATGTTTGTTTGATTCTGGTCAAGTGGCCTTGTTGCTTTTTTGTTGTGTAAAGTGTAAAGTTATGAAGTATATGAAAGATTTTTGTAGCCAAGGCCTCAAAATACAAGAGTTTTGGGGATTAAGGTGATTCTATGAAATTCTGTTTTGAAAGTCCATGGTCTATGTTTGGTTGTGGTTCATTGCATTAAGCTGCCTTTGTAAGGTGGATGTCATGCTGTTTTCTTCTAAACAATCTAATTTATTTCTCATGTAGACACTATTTTTAAGTGACGTTATTATAGATAGATCTTCTTGAATTGTTAGTGCAACAGAGCAGTAAAGTGTTGGCAGTTGTGAAAACATGTCAAATTGAGGCAATTCCACCTCTGATTTACTATTCTGCTACACATGTCAAGCCTAAGAAATGCAGCATTAGTTCTTCCTCTTCTTGCCCAGAAATATCTTGATCCTGCCCATCTATAATATATTGAAGTAAACTTAGGAAATGTTACACAAGAGTGTAAGGGTATACTTTACAGTGGGTGTTGATAAATATAAAACTGTTAAATCTTACAATGGTAGGGACTTCAGAGAACTGGCATAGCAGTTATTCAATATCATCTACAGGTAGGCTTGCTTTAACAATCAGTTGCAGGGCTTTTTAAAAAGTGGAAACTCCTGGCTCACTCAAGGAGATTCTGGTTTATTAGGTCTGGGGTGGGGGGCCAGAGATTTGAATTTTATAAAAGTTTTCTAGGTGATCATATAATCAGCTAAATTGTGGACAATTTTCAACTCAGTGTAAGCATTCTTTCTACAACATCTGGTAGTCTCTTATCCAGCCTTAACTTTGACAACTCCAGCAACAACAGATCTCTATTTTGTGAGGCAACTTATTCCATTGCTTAAAGATTTGTCTGGACTGAGCTAAAATCCACCACTTTGTAATTTCTACCCATTAGTATTGTTCTTCTTTTGGAGATAAGAAAGAAAAACCAATTTTCAATCACTATTTACCATATTATACTCACTGTGCTAGATATTACCTCTTAGTTGAAAATATTAAAGTAGTTTTCTTAGTTGCAAAATAGATTGTCAGAGTAGATAAGTGGTTATCAAAATGTGGTGGATGGACACATGGGGACCGCTGAGACAATTTCAAAGGGTGTGAAAAGTCAAAACTATTTTCATTATATACTAAGATGCTATTTGCCTTTTTAACAGTGTTGACATTCACAATGAGAATGCAAAGCAATTTTGGGCAAAACTGCTAGTCCTTCTACAAAGCAGGGCGGTGGCACCAAATTATATTAATAGGCATTAATTTTTTTTAAGTCCTCACCACTCACAGAAAAAAGACATTTTCATTTAATAATGTTGTAGATGAAACAGTAAAATAATTAACTCATAAGTACATCCTTTATACTCTGTGATGAAATGGGAACTACTCGTATGCATAAAACAATTATGCTGAATATCAAAGTACAATGGTTATGTTGAGGAAAATAAAAAAATCAAAATAATTTACTTATGTGATTGAGTCACAAGCTGAACTTACTGCTTTATTTTCCATTGAAGATCATTTTTACTTGAAAGAATGACTGACAGATACAATGGTTGTTGAGACTTAGATGCCTGGCAGACATATTCTAAAAAAAGTTGTTTGGAAAACTTGTATCCACCATTATGAGCATGATGGATTCCCAATACTTAAAAGCTTTTCTGATAAGATTGGTGGTAATATTAACAAATTTGATTTTTAAAAATATTGAGTAGTGAAATATGTCAGTCAACATTTAAAAGATCTGTACAACACAGTGAACAAGTGTTTTCCAAATTAACCAATGCAGATGTTACAAAATCATGCATGGGTAAAGATGAATTTAAAGATAAGTATGGGCTTTAAAGTAATGTAATACAGGGGATGCTGGATAACTCAGCAATTGAGTGCTTGCCTAGAAATCATGAGGTCTGGGGTTCAATTCTAGGCTCCAGCCCATACAAAATGCATATGCTGAACTGTGTCGCAGCTGGTAACCACTGGGACGGCTTAGCAGCGAAGGCTCTTGCTTCCCATGAAGGAGGCCCCAGGTTCAGTTCCTGCCCTGGCAGCCCCACATCCATCTGTATGGAATGAAACCATGTCATAACTAATGATGTATAATCATAGTGACTGCTCAGAGCCCTCCCCCTTCTCTCTCTATCTCCTTTCTCTCTCTCTCTCTCTCTCTGTCTCTCTGTCTCTCTCTCACACACACCTTCTTTCAAAACAATAAAATAAATCTTTAAAATAGTGGAATACAAAAAGTTCATTGATATTCAGGTTTCAGATTATATATTGCAATTAACCTTTGAGGAACTATTACTTGTAAAATTTTGATATAGTATCAAAGAAGAATATCTACAATTATCTGGAAAGGGTATTAAAGCACTCTACCTCTTTTCAACTTCACTGTGAAGATGGATATTTTTCACATACTTCCACCAAATTGACATATAACACAGATTAAATGCAATAAAACCTAGGGGAATCTAGCCGTCTTTTATTAAACCAGGCAGTTAAGAGATTTGCAAAGATGCAAATAGTGTCAGTTTTAATATTATTTTGTCTTGGAAAATATGCTTATATTTTAAAAGTATGTATTGATGTCACCACATAAATAATTATTTAATCATTTTATTTTAAAGCAATTAATAACTTAATTTTTATAGGTTTAGTTTTTAATATAATAAATATTTACAAGTGTAAGCATAGCTCTTACTAATTTTTAGAAATGTGAAGAAGGGGAAGCTGGGATGGGTCAGTGGGTTAAGCACTAGCTTTGCAGTCCTGAGAACTGAGGATCGAATCCTGGCCCCGGCCTGTGCGAACCCATATGCTGAACTGAGGTGTGCTTCCCGTGCAGGAGGCCCCCAGTTGGTTCTTGCTCCCTGGTTTGTCCCCTGGTTTGAGGAGGCATGCCTCCCATGCAGGAGGCCCCCAGCCTGGTTCCTGCCCTGCATAGCCCCTACCCACATGTGTGGAATGAAACCATGTCCAAAACTGATGATATACAACTATGGAGACTGTCCTGGGCCCTCCCCCTTCTCTTTGTCTCTCTGTCTCTGTCAAAAATAATAAAATAAAAGAAAAAAAGAAAAAAAAAAAAGAAAAAGATAACTACCAATAATTAAAAATAAAAAGTGAAGGAATCCTGAGACCAGAGTTTGATGATCTCCAAAGTTTATTCCAACTAACCATCTTTAGAACATGCAACCATGCTAATATAACCTGATTCCTATAAGATATTTTAGCCATTCTCTTCTGCATGCTTGTCAATGTCCCTTCTAAACTGTAGTCTTCAATACTGAAATCATATTAAAGATGTAGGTTGAGCAGCATAGAATAAATAAATAGGTTACCTAGGAGTAGGCTTTAATAATAGCTATCTTTGTAGATCTTTAAAAATAGGAGAAACTTGTTCCATGAAAGCAAAGTGTTAGACTAGGTAGCATCTTAACTTCCTGATACCTCAGAAATACTCTTACTTTTGCCCTAGAAGATATCATTATTAATAACTAAACTCTTAATTTTTTCATTCACTATTGTGATGTTCTTAATTTTCAGCAGTTGAATTTCTAAAAAATTGGACATTAACTTGGTATCATTCTTTTGAAAGATGAATTTTGTATTTCATTTTTTATATTCTAATTAACTCAAATTCTACATAATTTAATCCAATCACCCATTTGGTGCTTGAACCTTCTTGCTAAATCAAACAATAAAAAAAAGGGATGGGGATAAAAAAAAATGGATGTGGCTTAGAGACAGCTTTAAGCAGGATTTAAAAATTTGGCTTGAAAGCTTTTATAGTCTAATTATACAGGGAGATGCCAGTGTTTTTATTTGCTGTTTACCTTTGATCTATTACCTATTTTGGGGAGATTGGGACATGCTTTTGTGAAAATGTTTATGGCTTCTTCATTTGATGACAAGTTTGAAGTTGCCTTATAATTCAGAGGTTTTTCTCTTTGTAACTAATATTAAAACTTTGCTTTTGCTGCCAGTTTAATAGCAAATTAGGCTGGATTTGGGTGACTACCTTTGAATGTGTAAGTTAGACATGTTAAGTATAAAAAAATCTAAATAACACCAACACATAAGAAAGTTAAATAGCCTATATTTCACTCAATGTTAACATTTTTGTTAAATTGTATTTTACTTTGTGAAATGTGTGTGTGTGTATAGATTTGATTTTCTGTAAATTGATTGGTTCTTACTATACATTTTTTTTATTCAACAATATATTGTGGCCATAGTTTTATGGCAGTAAATATAGATTTAGGTCATAATTTTTAATGATTACAGAATAGTATTATATGCTTTTACCATAATTTACTTATCCAGTTAGGGTATTTCAAATTTTTGGACATTATAAAAGTATTATAATGAACACATATATTACATGTGTATATCTTGTAATTTTTTCTTTGCGATTAGTCCCTAGATTCATTTTTGGATGTTATGTAAACTCAAAGGAGATTGACATAAAATTTTTAACACTTCTAGTCAAATTAGCATTTTAAAAAGTTGGATCCAATTTATAACCTCATCAGTGGTGCATGAAAGTATTTCTTTTTCCTCATGTTCACAAATACTAGTTTCTGTCCAGTTTACAAAATATTTTGCCAATATTGTAGGTGAAAACATTTTATTTTCATTTCTTTGATTATTACGGAGATTATACATTGTTGATATACATTTGTCTTTTTTTTTGTTTGTACATTTCCTCTTTATAATTTCTTTGTGCCATTTTATATTTTAGTATTTGTAATAATGCACTTTTTATTTAGTGAATTATGCATGGATGTACAAAAGATTTGATGACCAAATAATATGAAGCATGTCACCACCATAGACAGACATATTAATACTGGTAGTAGTCTGTGGCCCAGATTGGATTATTGATTGAAAAGTCCTTGAGGGGAAAGGCATGGTTAATTATATATTTGTTTGTTTATTTTTCAGTTGAGATATAATTGACATAAAACATTGTATTAGTTTTAGGTGTACAACATAATGATTTTATTCACTTTTTAATTTTTGTGTTCAGACTGTCTAGTGCGTTATCTAATCTCTGGTCACTACTTGCTGAATGAATGAATGAGCAAACAGAAATGGTATAATCTGTGGTGATTGGGTGTTCTAAGTATTCATTTTACTAAACAGATTGTGATTTTCTAGAATAGATGGTGATTTGCTTTAGCATTTCCTTTTCACTGTCTTCTTAACTTTTGTGCTGCTCTCAGGACCAAAGTGGTCACTTTTATTTTTCAAATATCTTCTTCACCCTAAACTACTTTAGTTTTTAAAGAAATAGCTTAATTCAAGTTGTTAATTTCTGTGAGTTAATTCTTAACTCTTTGCCCACCATAGTATGTTGCCTGTTTACTCCTAAAGTCTCTGTAGAAGGAAGTATGCATTCAATTCTTGTTTTCTTTATAATAATAAACTCTGATTTTAAAAGCTTATACTTTTTGGTTGCTATAAAATTCACCGATAGTGTAAATTAGTTGATAATGAGATTTAGTGTTGCTTTTAGCATATGTAGCAAGAGTGCATTTATATGACAAATGAGCTTTATTGACTTCATATTAATGCATATCAAAATATTATTTGTTCTGAATATCTGGAATCTGATTTACTCCAAATTTAAAATATTTCCAGAATTAGAGATCTTAACTCCTAAAGAGTCCAGTGATTGAAAATATGATATATATGTCAGCCACAGTATTTCCTGGATGCATTTTTTTTCTTTTCTGTACTCCAACATTTTAAATGCAAATGACGGAATGAGATATATAGGTTGCATCATTCCAATTCATGCTTTAAATATTTGCTAGAAACATAAGGTGTGATTATTTTAAACATATTCAAGTACTTAAAAACCATTTTTAATTCTTCCACAGTTTAGGCTTTGGATATATAGCATTTTACTATGGGTTTATTTTGTAGATAACTTCAAAGTTATAATTTATAATTCAGGGTAGGATGAAATAAAAGACTAGCTTATTATAGAACTACTATTCTTTGCCCCCATAGGGGTTTGTGATGTCCCCGATAAAATTGCTCTCCAGGATCTTAAAACATGAGAAAGTCATAAGGAGGAGAAGGGTGTGATACCAAAAATAAATGACAAAACTTCCTTCCCTTGGCCTGACTCTTGTACTTCTTAAATTTATAAAAGTAGCTATTGCAGAATTGCTGTAAACTGGAATGGGAAAGGCCTGAGGCACCACCATTCTCTACAAAGAGAAGATCTGGTGAAGAAACTTAACAGATATACATTAGCCATTGATACTTAAAGCTGTCCAAATGTCCAGGACAGATTCATTATCTATCCATCCTGATTAGAAAATAGAACAAACTATTTAGGTAATTTAGGCAAAAGCATATTATAGGAGTTGGAGAAGAGCTGAGTTAGATATTTATTTCATATCTCAACGGAATTTCAGATGCTGATATCTAATTTTTTTCTTTTTAAGATTTATTTTTATTGTTTTTTGACACAGAGAGAGAGAGAGACAGAGAGACAGAGAGAGACAGAGGGAAGGGGGAGGGCCCAGAGCAGTCTCCATAGTTGACAGCATTAGTTTTCCATAGAGTTTCACTCCACAGGTGGGTGCAGGGCTGTGCAGGGCAGGAACTTGGCCAGGAGCCTCCTGCATAGATACCAGCAAGAACTGAACTGGGGGCACACCCCAGTTCAGCATGTGGATTCGCCTGGGCTGGAGCCGGGATTCGATCCTCAGTCTCTGGGGCTCCAAAGTGAGCGCTCAACCCACTAAGCCATCCCAGCTTCCCGATATCTAATTTGTTATAGTCATTTGTGCTATAAACACAACATTAGGAGTAGTGATTCCTACAAATAATGATACAGACTCTTTTCTCATTTTTTTTGTTTCAGAGAGAATTTTATTTACCGTAAATCTAGGTAGCTAACTAGGTTAAGTAATCTAGATATTTACTGACTACATTTCAAAAAATGGGGATTGAGTCAAACCAATCCCCAGAGGATAGGAAAGTTTCTTTTTCTTTTTAAAAGATTAAAATTTTTTTTATTGTTTTTGACAGAGACAAAGAGAAGGGTGGGTGGGGGACAGTCTCCATAGTTGTACATCATCAGTTTTTGACATGGTTTTGTTCCACACAGGTGGGTGGGGGCTGCACAAGGTGGGAACTGGGCTTCAGGGCCTCCCGTGTGGGAAGTACATCCAGTTCAGCAAGGGGTCCGCAAGGGCTGGGCCGGGATTTGATCCTTGGTCCCTGGGCTGCAAAGCAATTGCTTAACCTGCGGAGCCATCAGCTTCCCCTAGGAAAGTTTCTGATCTAAATCAGGAACCTAAGTTCCATTATTATGTTTAGTTCAACACTACTCATAACCATCCTCACATTTGGGAAAGCATATGGCCTTTGCAACAAAGTTTTTCTGTTTTCATAGAACTAAAAATGTGCTGTATTTAGACCAAACAATAAAAAAAAAACAACTACCTAACTGGCTTCTAATTCATGGAGGTTCTGGAGAGAGGAAACCATAGGTATTTAGAGCTATAAAGTGACACATTGTGCTAGTTAAAACTTTTTTTTTTTTTTTTTTTAAACAAGGCTAGCTAGCTTTGTTTGCTTGAATTACATGTGTTACCTCTTTGGTCCGAACTAAATTGTGTGCAATCAAAAGAATTTTTGATTAAATTGTGGCTTATACAGAATGAATTATGTATAGCTTAAGTGTCTAAATTACTTCCACACTTTAGGTAGAACAAAAACTGCATCCTTTTGTATTTGTTCTACCTACAAGGTATTTGTATTTGTTTTACCTACAACATATCTTGTATGTTGGACACATACAAGACATTTCCTGTGAAGTTAATTCACTTTAAATTGTAGATATAAATTAAATGTCTTTTTGAAATTAACTTGTAAGCCTTTATTTCCCTTCTAAAAAACTTTTCCTCATTATTTTCACTTACACTTTTACATATGAACTTTATTA
>PVKE010015498.1:0-10000 GCA_004027555.1 Craseonycteris thonglongyai
CCCCCCCCCCCCCCCCCCCCCCCGCCCCCGCCCCCGCCCCCGCCGGCCTCCGCCCCGCCCCCCGTCCAGCTGCCCGTGTCCCTGGAGCTGCCGCTCTTCCCGTCCATCATGATGCAGCCGGTGCAGCACCCGGCGCTGGCGCCGCAGCTCGCCCTGCAGCTGCCGCCCTTGGAGGCGCTGCCGGCCGACCTGACGCAGCTGTGCCAGCAGCAGCTGGGCCTGGACGCCGGCTTCCTGCGCCACTCGCAGTTCAAGCGGCCGCGCACCCGCATCACGGACGAGCAGCTGAAGGTCCTGCGCGCCTACTTCGACATCAACAACTCGCCCAGCGAGGAGCAGGTGCAGGAGATGGCGGACAAGTCGGGGCTGTCGCAGAAGGTCATCAAGCACTGGTTCCGCAACACCCTCTTCAAGGAGCGCCAGAGGAACAAGGACTCGCCCTACAACTTCAGCAACCCCCCCATCACCGTCCTGGAGGACCTGCGGGCGGAGCCGCCGCCTCCCGCCCTCGACCCCTACAAAGCGGACGCGGCGTTCAGCAAGCGGTCCTCGCGCACGCGGTTCACCGACTACCAGCTGCGGGTGCTGCAGGATTTCTTTGACACCAACGCCTACCCCAAGGACGACGAGATCGAGCAGCTGTCCACCGTGCTCAGCCTGCCCACGCGCGTCATCGTGGTGTGGTTCCAGAACGCGCGCCAGAAGGCGCGCAAGAGCTACGAGAACCAGGCGGAGGCCAAGGACGCGGAGAAGCGCGAGCTGACCAACGAGCGCTACATCCGCACCAGCAACATGCAGTACCAGTGCAAGAAGTGCAGCGTGGTCTTCCCGCGCATCTTCGACCTCATCACGCACCAGAAGAAGCAGTGCTACAAGGACGAGGACGACGAGGCCCAGGACGAGACGCAGACCGAGGACTCCATGGACGCCACCGACCCGCTGGTGGTCAAGCTGTGCGCGGCGGCGGCCGGGCCCGCGGAGCCCACCCGACCGGCGGCCGCCTCGGGCCCGGGCTCAGGCTCGGGCGCCAGCACCCCGCTCGTTCCATCGCCCAAACCGGAGCCGGAGAAGACGTCTCCCAGGCCCGACTATCCCGCCGAAAAGCCAAAGCCTGGTGAGCCCCCGCCTGCCTCTCAAGGCACCAAGCCAGCCCTGCCCTTGGCCCTGACTGGCTCGGACCCAGCGCAGGCCGCTCAGCCCCAGCTCCCCAAACAGCCCCAGCTCCTCGGAAGGCCCCCCTCGGCCTCCCAGGCCCCGGTCCCGTCCAGCCCCCTGCAGGTGCCCATGACCTCCCTCCAGAACAGTCTACCTCCACAGTTACTGCAGTACCAATGTGACCAGTGCAGCGTGGCCTTCCCGAGCCTGGACCTCTGGCAGGAGCACCAACACATGCATTTCCTCACCGCGCAGAGCCAGTTCCTCCACTCGCCCTTCCTGGAACGGCCCATGGACATGCCCTACATGATCTTCGACCCCAACAACCCGCTGATGACGGGACAGCTGCTGAGTGGGTCCCTGTCCCAAATGCCACCCCAGGCCGGCTCCTCCCACCCCGGGGCCGCTGGGGCCGCTTCCCTGAAGAGAAAACTGGAGGAGAAAGAAGAAAACGCCTGCAGCGAGAAGGAGGGCGGGCACAGCGGCGAGGACCAGCAGCGGGACAAGCGTCTGAGGACCACCATCACCCCTGAGCAACTGGAGGTCCTCTACGAGAAGTACCTGCTGGACTCCAACCCCACCCGGAAAATGCTCGACCACATTGCCCGGGAGGTGGGCTTGAAGAAGCGGGTGGTGCAGGTCTGGTTCCAGAACACGCGGGCCCGAGAAAGGAAAGGCCAGTTCCGAGCGGTGGGCCCGGCCCAGTCTCACAAACGCTGTCCCTTCTGCCGGGCCCTGTTCAAGGCCAAGTCCGCTCTGGAGAGCCACATCCGCTCCCGGCACTGGAGCGAAGGCAAGCAGGCCGGCTACAGCCTGCCCCCCAGTCCTCTGGTAGCCACCGAAGACGGGGGCGACAGCCCGCAGAAGTACATTTATTTCGATTACCCGTCCCTGCCCTTAACGAAGATCGATCTGTCCAGTGAGAACGAACTGGCTTCGACCGTGTCCACGCCCGTGAGCAAGACGGCAGAGATGTCTCCCAAGAACCTGCTGAGCCCGTCTTCTTTCAAAGCCGAGTGCCCTGAGGACGTGGAGGCCTTACCTGCGCCTCCGGCCGAGGCTGGGTATGATCAGAGCAAACCTGATTTTGATGAGACATCCTCCATTAACACAGCCATCAGCGATGCCACCACGGGGGACGAGGCCAATGCCGAGATGGAGAGTACGACAGGAAGCTCTGGGGACCTGAAGCCCCCTTTATCTCCCAAAGACCCCAAGACGCTGGAGGCTCTCCCCAAGACGGCAACCACACCCACCCCGGAGGGCTGCGAGGACAAGTTTCTCTTCTCTCTCACCAGTCCCTCCCTCCACTTCAGTGACAAAGACGGGGACCACGACCAAAGCTTTTATATCACAGACGACCCCGATGACAACGCCGACCGCAGCGAGACCTCCAGCATCGCGGACCCTAGCTCGCCCAATCCTTTTGGGTCCAGCAACCCTTTTAAATCCAAAAGCGGCGACCGGCCGGGTCACAAGCGCTTCCGGACCCAGATGAGCAACCTGCAACTCAAGGTCCTGAAGGCGTGCTTCAGCGACTACCGGACCCCAACCATGCAAGAGTGCGAGATGCTCGGGAACGAGATCGGCCTGCCCAAGCGTGTGGTCCAGGTGTGGTTCCAGAACGCCCGGGCCAAAGAGAAGAAGTTTAAAATCAACATCGGGAAGCCTTTCATGATCAATCAGGGCGGACCGGAAGGCAGCAAGCCCGAGTGCTCCCTGTGTGGGGTGAAGTACTCGGCCCGCCTGTCCATCAGAGATCATATTTTCTCCAAACAGCACATTTCGAAAGTCCGGGAGACCGTGGGAAGTCAGCTGGACCGGGAGAAAGATTACCTGGCTCCCACCACCGTCCGGCAGCTGATGGCGCAGCAAGAGCTCGATCGTATCAAGAAAGCTTCAGACGTGCTGGGCCTAGCGGTGCAGCCACCCAGCATGATGGACAACAGCCCCCTCCACGGTATCAGTCTGCCGGCAGCCTACCCGGGCCTCCCCGGCCTCCCTCCCGTCCTTCTGCCGGGAATGAACGGCCCGTCCTCCTTGCCTGGATTCCCACAAAACTCAAGCAGTAAGTCACGCCAGGGAGAGTCAGTTTGATGCCTTGCCTTAGTCGTGTTAGGCGGCCAATCCCGTGTAACCAAGAATAGGGTACATTTGGGGGCTCTTGTCATTTCAGTAAGTGAAGCCATTCAATTATTTAAAATAAATATAATATATATGTGTATATACACACTATAATTTATAACCAGGAAGTAAGTCAACCTGTGCATACGCAGGAAAATAAAACCAAGGTAGGTCATAGCAGTGTCTCCAAATTAGAGTCATTATTTGTATCATTAGATCTCCATGTCTTGGAAATACTCATCTGTACCCCCATTTCAGTACTGACTTTGGTGCACATAGTAAGAAAGTGAAGCAATTAATACAAAAGTAAAATGTGCATTTGGCATTTTAATTCATTTTTTTTTCAAGGAATGTTTTGTTGTTCTTTTGTTGTTGGTTTCTGTGGGAGTTTTTTTGCCACATTAGGGCTAGCGATTTCAAAAGGTAAGGCCTTCTAGCCACAAGAATTCCCCCAGATCACACCCCGCAGGTAATAAGGCTCACGTCTCCAGTTTAACTGCTAACAGTATGATTTCTGGGTTAATTTGTAAGTTGGCCTTGGCTGTAGGATTTTGATTTTTGGAGCATCCATTGTGGCTTGTTATTTGAATAAGTTGACAACCTTAGAAATATATTACTATTACCCCATGCCCTTCTAACCCTCATCCCCACCCCAGCCAGAGTCTATAATTAAGTCACAACAAAGTTATAAAGCTGTTCGAGGCAACCTGAGATGATGAATCCAATTCTGGGTCCATCAAGAGAAATGTAATTTGTACAGGTCTGATTTTGTGAATAAGTATAGGTATCCAATTATATGAGGTTGAAAAACCTGCAGTGTACTAAGCAATCACATAGTCAAACACATATTGAATGTTAAATGTTTTATATGTTATGTGAAAGTGATATATTAGCCAAATGGAAAAGAAAATGCTTCTCTTACAATTTCTTCTTTAAAGCATTTTATTTTCCGATGAATAGTGACTTTTTTTTGTTTCTTTTTAAACAGAAATCTCGACACTTTAAAGATTAGACTTACCTAGAATGCACTTATCACAGAGTTCTAGGAAGTGTCCAAAACACACAGAGAAGCTTTTAACATTTATGCAGATTGGGCTTTAACATAAATTTCAGACTTTCCAATTTCACCCTTCTCTTCCCAAAACCAGACTTGCCACATTTGACCTTGTAGTTCAGGGAACACGAAAACAGTGATACCAAATGACCTCTTGGGCACTGCCAGCCCATCTGGTTCCTGTCCTGACGTCTCAATTGCATCAGAAAAAAGCAGGATGGACTCACAGACCTAAAGAATGTCCCCGAGAACATTTCTGCAATGTCCTTTCCTTTTAACTATTACACCAACTACCTTTTCCCCCTATAGGACTTTGGGCTCAATTATCTGGACATTCTTGGGGCCTTAAATGTTAGCGTTACAATTACGTAACTTGTTTATGCATTTTAATTGTCAGATAGAATTGTCTTAAGAAGAACGCAATGGCTTATTTTTTAGCATAGGAATGTGTTACCGGTAAGTTTTCTAGTCGTACTTTATATGGCACTGTGATTATTCATTGACACAGAAAAAAAATGTCATGTGGAAAGACGCCTATGGTCAGTTACATAAAATAGAGTTTTTCTACATAATGTCTAGTGTGAAACACTATGGACAGCTACGTAAAATGTATAGCTAATGGAAAATATTAATGTGTTATGTAACATGGTAAAATTTGGTATTTTACGTGTGCACTGAGAACACTTCAGGTGTCTGTGATGGGTGACGTGTGTGGTCAGCCCGCTTCGGCAGTGGCCAGAACATCTTTGTTTTTTCTCCACTGGGTCAGAAGGCCTTTGCTTGGAGAGTAGGTCCTTTGCTGACTGCCCTTCTGGTTTGTCACTCTGTAGCTGGTACCCAGAGCTTATAGGAGAGAAAGGGAGAAGAGAGGAGAGAAGAGATGTTTATGAAATACTTAAACAATCTAGCCTTTCTCATCACTCTTACTTGCCATCAGTATAATTTGTATCCCCACCCCCCTTCCCTACTTCCCCCAAAATGTGGACCCTGTTTATAACTATCAGAGTTGTGGGAAGCTGTTAGAGGCAGAGGCAACATCTTTAATGTGTCAGATACTGAGGAGCTCTGTCGCTTTATTAAATCGTGGACCAAAACAGACCTGAGTGTTACACAGAGAAAGGGTCCACAAATACTTACGGTACTGCAATTTGCAATTTCTCTTGAATTTGTTTTGTTTGTTTGTTTTTGTTTTGTTTTTTGTTTTTCTCATTTTTGTTTTGTTTTGTTAGAGAGAGATTTTAAGCATTGGCATAGCAGGGGTACCTACCAGTAGGGCCCTGTCTGAGAGCCTGAGTTCCCACACGTTCCAGGTGACACCCTCTACAGGTTAATTTACCTGTGGTGGGTGATGCTACTGTAGTCCTCTCATGGAGTGGAGCTGTGGTTCGTCTTTCTACCATCATCTTTCTACTGAATTATTGCTCATCAAACAAATACCTCCTTTGCTTAATGGGAGAAATCAACATTTTAACAGCTAGGTGAAACCAAAGGAGAAAAGCGCATCGTGAATAGAATATTTCTGTATTTCCCACATTCATTTGTGTTCTATAGGAAGAAATTTTGAGTATATGACATGTTCATCTTGGGCCCATTTTAATAGGATTTAGTTATGGGAAGGGCTTCATTTTAAACATGCCCATTCCTTTTCAAGGTAGATTTGAAAGTTTTGATCCTAAGGATAGCACTGCAAAGGGACTCCAGTGAGTATGAGATGTGCTAAAACATGGTTAAGTCCAATTCCAAAGGCTAACCCCACAAATTGACTTATTTGCAATTATTCCAATTACATGTTCAGTTTTAGTGTTTGTTCAATTACCTGATTTAACCACCTATTTTATTCTTTTTTGGATGGAATTTCTGTTTTGGTTTACCAGCTTTCCTGCTCTCAAATCTTCCTGACCTTACTTCCAAGAAATAGTCAAACTATTTTAGTCTTTTCAGATCACAAAGAAGGCCCTTTGAAGAGTAATGTAGGACAATGTATGTGCCTGCTTGGTGAACTATGGCCCAGCCCTGTGTCCAGTGTTACTACTTACTATGGCTCATTTTTTTGATAGACGATGAATTGTTTTCCTCTTAAAAGATCTTCCACATTTGTCTTTTTCTACAATTGTGTGCAACAAGGCAAAGTGGCAGTAGAAAGTCATGTGCTTCTACACCCAGAAAAAATGAGAGAACGTTCAATTTACATTTCATCCTGTAGGATCTTCGCATCTTGAGCATTTTGCTCAAGATGAATAGAAAAATAACTTGATCTTCCATTTCCAAGGTATTTACTTAAACATGTGAAGCAGCATCTGATTTTCATATGTCCCATGAGTGTTTGGAAATGCCTAGCTAACCAAATTCCCTTAAATGGAACTTCAGAACACGTCACTTGCATTTTTCTCATACTTCAGTGTAATTTACTAGCACATTTGTGGTAAATCTAGATAAGAGCAAGTCTGTAATGGTCTTATCACAATTGTCCTTGGCCCTGTGTACATAATTAGTTTTATTTTCACCTCAAAAATCAATTGTTTTTTTTTCCCTCAGGGAGACCAAAACAGAATGTGGGGAAAGGGAGTCCCATCACATTCATTGGGAGATAGACATTTTCTTCTGAAAGCATTACTTTGGGGAGTAGGCAGCTGTTTCCAGAAACAAGACCAAGCGAAATGATGGTAGTTTGAGATTATCAGGAGATACACCTTCGTCTCTCAGTGAAATTTCAAAGAATTAGAGTAGGAGTTAGGGAACAGAATTACCGTTCAGTTTTTCTCTTTCTGGTTTTCTTATGTCAGTTGGTTACTGAACTTTTGACTGCACACTTTTTTTATAGGCTTATGTCATTTTTTTTATTGTTAAATTTATTGGGGTGACACTGGTTGGCAAAATTTACATAGGTTCCAGGAGTACAATTCTACGTTACATTGTCTATGCATTGCATTATGTGCTCACCACCCAGAATCAGCTCTCTTCCCGTCACCATATATTTGATTCCCCTCCCTACTCCTCCTACTGCCCTACTCTCCCACCCACCTCCCACCTTAAGTAACCACTAAACTATTGACTGTGTCCATGAGATTTTGTTTCTTTATTACTTTCAGTTTCATACTCCACCTATAAGTGAGATCATATGTTTCTTGATTCTCTGTCTGACTTTTTTGATGATTTCAGGGCCCATCCATATTGCTTACACATGGCTGTATTTGATCATTTCTTATTGCTGAGTAATATTCCATTGTGTAAATGTACCACAACTTCTTTATCCAGTCATCCATCAAAGGACACTTTGGTTGTTTACACAACTTGGCCACTGTGAACAGTGCTGCGATGAACATTGGGGTACATATATCTTTGCAAATTAAAGATTTCAAGTTTTTTGGGTAGATACCCAGAAGAGGGATTGCTGGGTTATATAGTAATTCCATTCCTAATATTTTGAGGAATCTCCATACTCTTTTCCATAGCGGTTGGACCAATTCGCATTCCCACCAGCAGTGTACAAGGGTTCCTTTTTCTCCACAGCCTCTCCAGCACTTGTTATCCCTTGTCTTGTTGATTTTAGGCTTCTGTCTTTTACTAGTAGGCCTGACATGCCTTGTCCAGTATCCTTAACCTGTATTTTTTCTGAAAAAGTTTTTTATTGAACAGCTGATTGTTTAACTCCGCTTACTCCTCAAAATGTTGAAATCCTGGAAACCCAGATAGTCTTTGACTACAATAGTTGGGATTTGAGGAGTTGACTACAGTCTTCCAACAGTTCCCCTTACTGCATTGTGTAACCTCTTGACAGGAACTTACAAACTCCATCTGAGGCAAAAGCCTGGTCAATAACTATTGATACATCTTGCTTTCTAACTACCACTAATTTTTTTGTCTCTTAGTTCTTTATTTTTCTTGTCTTAAATTCTCATGTCACAGGGATAGTTGAGCCAGCAATTTCCTTAGATTTAGGGGACAAAAGCCCTAACTGGAAGGAGGTGCAATTATTAAGTATGGAGTCTCATTGTACTAGATGTAGAAAAGGTTGGCTTTATGAGTAGGCCATAGAATCTGGCTGTCAACACAGCGTCATTCTAACGATGCAAGGAAGGCTCCTTTGTCCTCAGTAAAGCATCTTCTACCTGAGTTGCCTAAAATTCTGTACTGAGATAGTAATTCCTTTGACTTAACTGCACTATCCTCTGTTACATTAACTAGCATAGAATATCATCAAATCAGAAAACCGTAATGGGAAGAAACCTCAAATTAACGAATCTAGGATATGTTAAGCCTTTTCAGAAATAAGTGCATACACATCTTTGGTTCTTTCTTGCAAAAATAATTTTATGGAGAGGCGAGTGGAAAGAAAATGAAGATACTAGGCATAGTAGTATAGGAATAAAAGCAAGAGCGTTTTCTCTAGGGCCAGTTCTATGTCCCAGGAAACGTGAATTCTATCTAGCATACTAAAATGGATTAAAGATCAGGAATTTTTCTACCATACCCCTTGCAAAGCCAAGGTCATTTTCATTTAAATGTATTTCAAATGTGCCTGCCATTCTTCTGTAAAAGGTTGATACTGTTATCAGTTTCTATCAGAATTGCAATGTTACTTTCAAGGACTTTGTTTCTTTTTCTGCATTTTGAATACTTGTTACTCTAAGATTGCATTTTCTTACTTGAAAATGGAATTTTTAGCATCTATCCCCATTTATCTTGGGGGATATTGGGAGACTATTTTCTAGCCTAATGGATATGTCTTAGAGACCATCACTGAAACAACTATAGAACTTGTTTCGAAGCAGATCAGAGAAGAGCTGGATGTGGGAAAGTTGAAAAGAAGAGCAGCCAATAATAAGCGAGGCTAATTGACAGTCGATCATAACTAGGGTCAAGTTGAGAGTGATGTAGAGAACTTCAGAGTATCTTGAACGCTAAGCCTAGGTAAGAAGAGCTTTATCAGCTAGGTAAAAACCAATTAAAGAAACTAAAGGTTTTTCCTAGATGCAGAAATAGAAGCGTGCAGTTTTTGTATCACTTTTGTTCCCCCATTTTTTTTAACACCTAAATCTTGCATTTAACATGGAGTGAAGACTTTGACAATATTAAAAAGATGATTGTCTTCGATCTATGATCGTTCTGTCGACAGCTATGCACTAATTATTTAAATTTCCTTCACCTTCTCCTGGTTAAATCTTCCATCCACTTCTCAGGCCTCCTTCACAGTTCTTGTAATTGAGCATTTAGTGGTGAGCCTTCCCAGGGTGGGGAATGAACCACCACCCACCCAGGCTGGTCATTTTGGCCTCTAGATAACGTATTCGGGAAAGGCACAGACTTTTCCCATTTCTTCATCTATCCTGAGCTGCCATTTAGTTTCTTACCCAACTATTCAGCTCATGGCAAGGGCTTTGTCATTGGTTATTACAAGCCAGGGCATTAGATTCCGGACCTGAGACCCAGTGAAGATCCCTTGTATTCTATGATTGGAGTCCTACTGTACCCAACGTGTAGCCGCTACTGAGCACTGAGTTCCCGTCTTTAGAGGGGTAAGCATCATTTTTGCAAACTACAAGCGAACCTTGAGGAAGCATCGTGTTTTTGGAGTGATAAAGTTGAGTGTGAATATATTCAATTCCCACCAAGTACACCAAGCCAAATTGTTAAGGTGGTCATGAGTAACTTAACCTGCACCTAAGA